>CAUYPK010059953.1:0-44218 GCA_963574355.1 Loris lydekkerianus
CTGCTTTTTTATCACCCGGAACCCTATTGATGTATGGTTAATAATACCATTGATCCTTTTTTCCCAAAATAAAAATACAATTCATTTTAAAGAACCTACGTTGCATCTTAGAATGGGTATAGGCAAAACTTACTAAAGGCATAATACAAATGTCTACATACAATTACTAAGAAAATGCTATGAAGACTACGTTGAACAGTTTGATGAGAATATTTCAGATTGTATATGAAACCAGCACTTTGTACCCCTTGATTGCACTAATGTACACAGCTATGATTTAACAATAAAAATAATAAAAATAAAGATAAAAATAAATAATAAAAGAGAAACTGTGTAGAAAAGCTGTACAGAAATACAAAACACACTTTTCTACCCCTACCCCCAAATTAAGAATCCTAAAATTTCTGGAAAGATAAAACACACATACACATACACAGAGAGAGAGAGAGAAACTTCATGCCCAAGTATAAAGCTGAAATGACCAAAAGTCATTAAAATTACTTTTAAGCTTTACTCCCCTTGAGATCAGACAGAGTGAGAAAGGGATCAAAGACAAATCCTAGAGAATGAAATGACATTTTAAAATATCATTCCTTTCTTTACAAATTGAATATAAACTCTGAAGCACTCTAGACCAAGACAAGCTGATCTCTGGTGGCTGTAAGCAACTTTAACATATACTTGACAGGACAGAGACACCAGCCTTTCATCTTGTAATCTCGCTCATTACAGCATCAGTGAGTGCAAGTTGTCAGGGCAAAAGCCACAGACATGTGGCTTTTAAGCTCTACAAAAGAGACAAAATACATGGGGTTTCAATGGTTTATTTAGCTAATTACAAAGAAAGTAATGTAATAAGTATGTTACCTATAAAATCTAATTATTGGGGAATTATAACAAAGCCTAATTACCTGGTCAGAAATTCAACAACAGCATCACCCAGGAACTCCAACCGTTCATTGTGATTAATCCTAGAGAGAATGAAAAAAAAATTGCTTAAAATAGCAAATTTGCACCCCGTCCTAAGAAATGAATGCACGAGGGCTAGCTCCTTTAGTAATCAAACACCTTACATAGGCCTCTTAATTAAGAGCAGTAACCACGTCTTAGCCCAGAGGTACCTGGGGCCTGTCTAGCAGGAAAGGATGGAGGGCATTTCTTCACATTGTGTGGTTCAGGCTTTCTATGAGTAGGCTTCCCTCTCGAGGAATCACTGTCAAAGCACCCAGAGAGTCAAGGTCATTTCTCACTAACAACTGTGGATATATCCATCCACTATCAGGCAGAAAACAGAAAGGAGAATGCATTCTAGTGAGAGTTAAAACTGAACACTGAAAAGTCAGTTCTGATACAATCTTCTAAAGACTGCTTCTCATCACCCACATTCTTACACCTACCTAACCCACCATCTAACGTCTTCCAAAGGAAGTCTAACCTGCCTCTTCAGCCTCAGCACCCACTACCATCCTCTCCCACTTACACGTCAGGTTCCTGCTCCAACACTGTCCACTACTCTTCAAAGAAGAATCCCCCAAACCACTTGGTGCCTCTGTTCAGGCCAAGTTCTCTGCCACCCTAGAGCTTTCCATGCTCTCCCCTGTACACTGAGTCACACTGAAAATCTACTGTCCCCCAAAGCCTACTGAAAATGGTATGGTGTCTTCTTTATGAAGCCCCCTCCATGCATAGACCACATGTCAATATATCTTAGCTACGTGAAGCCGTCACACCTCACAGGCTGCTGGTTTCTCATGCCTAAGTATAAAGCTGAAATGACCAGGAAGGCAGCCCACAGAAAACTTCTTCCTGCCTCTCAGTAAGTCCGCTGGAGAACCTTCTCTCAATGCTGAAGTGATTCTCTCAGTCTCTTTGGATGGGCAGAGACGTGACATGAAGTGATTTAGGTTTCCAAAGGGCCTCTCCAGCTGCCATGCAGAGAATGACTGCAGGAAAAAGCAGGTCTGAGAGGCTACTGTAGGGCCCAGGATACTTACCCAGGGGAGGCCTTAGGCTGGGAGGTCCCAGTGGAAGAGAGGGGGAAATAGTCAGATCTGGGATAAATTTTGAAGACACAGCAGAAAAAAACGGTTGATAGTTGGAATGTGGAAGCTAAGTGAAAGAAATGAATGAAGTGCAATGCCTAAACTTCCGCTGAAGTGGCTGATGAAAGGCAGTGCCATATACTAAGGAGGGAGGACCATAAGGGGAGCAGGTTTGAGAGAGAAGAAGGGGGCACATTTTAGACATATTAATGTTAAAATGCCCATCGAACATCCAAACAGAGAAATCCAGGATAGAGCTGGATATACCAACCTGCTGCTCACGGACAGGACAAAGTCGGTAACAAATCTTTATGGATGTAGTGTTGAGATGAGATTTCAGGTAATGACCCAACCAGGGAGAAGATGTAGCCAGAGAAATGGGGTCCCAGGACTGAGCTCAGGGGAATGTCATGAGGACGATGACCAAGAGCTAATCTTCCAGCCAAAGAAAAGAACACGGTTCAAGAAAGAAGTGGTAAGTGAAGTGCAGTGGCTCACGCCTGTGATCCTAGCACTTTGGGAGCTCAAGGTGAGCGGATCACTTAAGGCCAGGAGTTTGAGACCAACATGGGCAACATTATAAGACCCTGTCTCTACAAAAAAAATAGAAAAATTACTAGGCTTCCTGGCATAAACTATAATCTTAGCTACTCAGGAGGTTGAGGCAGGAGGATTACTCAAGTCCAGGAGTTTGAAGTTGCTGTGACCTATGATGACATCACTGCACTCTAGATAGAGTGAGGCCCTGTCTCCCCCCAAAAAATAATTTAAAAAAAAGAAATTAAAAAAAAGAAAGAATTGGTGAGCTACGCCAGATTTAGATTGTTGTTTAGATTCTAGCCAGATGAGAACAGACCACTGATTTGGTCCAGTGAAAGTCACTGAGGAGCTTGATGGACCATCTATGAAGTAGTGGAAACAAACATGATTCTGACTAGAGTAGGCTGGGGAAATAATAAGTTACCTGAAATTGTACAGCTGTCTCCTCACACTCACCATTTTGCTTTTGAAGGTTACAGTTAACTATGGTCAACTGCAGTTCAGAAATATTAAATAGAAAGTAACAATTCGTAATTTTAAACTGCATTCCATTCTTCGTAGCATGATGGAATCTCCTGCTCTTCCACCCTGTCCCACCTGAGACGTGAACCATCTGGTTGTCAGGTCACCCGTTGCAGTATCACAGTGCTTTTGTTCAAGTCACTCTTATTTTACGTAATAATGACCCCAAAGTACAAAATAGTGATGCTGGCATATTGTTACTATTGTTCTATTTTATTATTGTTGCTGTTAATCTCTTACTTTGCCTAACTTATAAATTTGATTTTATTATAGGTATATGTGTGTAGGAAGAACAAAGTATGTTCAGAGTTAGGAATATCTTAGGTCTCAGCATCTACTGGGGGTCTTGGAAGGCATCCCCTGTAGATGGGGGGCTGCTGCATATGAAAAGCACTTGAGGGTCTGTTTCAGAAATGACTGCTGAAAGAGAAGATATGGAGCTGAGGGATGTGCAAGAAAAGGAAAATTGAAGGGATGGTGACAGCCTTGAGGAGGGGAGGAGGATACACTGAGCCCGGGGGCTGAGCAACAACGGCAAGGGACAGGCCTGGCCCGAGTACAGGTGGGTCTTGCTGACTCCAGGGGGCTTCCTTATATATCTCTCACACTGACCCACATCCTCTCAAAAAATTCAACAGCTGACTGTCAAGCCTAAACTGTCTGCCTTTCAAGGCCATTCTTTATCTAGTCCCACCATATCCACCCCTTTTACTGACTTTCAATAGCAACTTTCAACTCCAAGTTGACCAACCTCCACGTTGTACATACACACACTATCCCCTCCCTGCCCTGCTACGTCTCCCAAATCCTGCTCGTTCTTACCATCAGCTGAGAAGCCCACGCTAAGTACTGGAACTCCCAGGGGTGCTGGCTAGCTCCCACCACCCCACCCCCATTCCCACAAAACGTCAACACATATCACTCAATTTACAACTAAGTTAGAAAGCATCTTGTATTGTTCTCTGTTTTGTGTGAGCCACTTTAGTATCTATATTATAAGTCTCCTAGAGTGTCAGTATATGATAAAAAATTTTAAAATCTGCAAATTAAATGACTTGGCTACCAAATCATCTACATGAGCAATTTATGTAATTTTAATTATTGCATAAGTAAGTTTATTCTACTGTACTATTCCTCCACATTTTGGGATTTTAAAAGAAAAAAAATAATAGGAAAATACTAGAAAAAATCACAAAGAAGTGATTCTGAATCAGCATTTCAATTTACAGACTTTAATTTATGTGAAAAAGGCATTCTGGAAAGCAATTACAGTTTGGGCAGCCTTAATTCAAAGCTCCAAAATCTGAAACTTCTTTTCTTTTTTTTTTTTGGCCAGGGCCAGGTTTGAACCTGCCATCTCCGGCATATGGGGCCAGCACCCCTCTCCTTTAAGCCACAGGTGCCACCTCAAAATCTGAAACTTTTTGAGTGCCAACATGATACCACTAGAGGAAAATTCCATTATCTAACCTTATGACAGGTTGTAGTTAAGCACAAAAGTATTAAAAAATATTGTATATAATCACCTTCAGGCTGTATGTATAAGGTACATATGAAAATAAATGAATTTCCTTTACACTTGAGTCCTATCCTTAAGACATCTCATTATGCATATGCAAATATTCCAAATTCCAAAATAATCTAAAGTCTGAAAGACTTTTGGTTCTACACATTTCAGATAAGGAATACTCAACTGTAATAGCCATTAATGGGAAATGAAAAAGACGGAGAGAAAGAACACATTTATAGTTATGCTAAATAATTCATAATCTCATAGTTTACTTTTTTAGAAAAGCAGTAAGTTCTAAAACAATTTTTTTTTTTTTTTTTTTTTTGAGACAGAGTCTCAAGCTGTCGCCCTGGGTAGAGTGCTATGGCGTCACAGCTCATAGCAACCTCCAACTCTTGGGCTTAGGTGATTCTCTTGCCTCAGCCTCCCAAGTAGCTGGGAGCACAGGCACCCACCACAATATCCAGCTATTTTTTGGTCGTAGTTGTCATTTCGTAGTTGTCATTATTGTTTGGTTGGCCCAGGCTGGATTCGAACCCACCAGCTCTGGTGCTACGTGGCTGGCACCTTAGCTGCTTGAGCTACAAGCGCCGAGCCTCTAAAACAATTTTTCTTACTTTTACCAAATATATACTAGATTTTTTTTTATATACTAGATTTTAAAGGACATTTTATTTTTGTTACTACTCCAGTATCCAAAAGTGACTAAAAAGTCCTACCATGGAGTATAAAACATTATATTAAAAAAAATATATTTTAGAAGCTACTCAGTACTGAGATTTTGCTTTGTGTCAAATAACACCAGAACCCTGAAAGCACCTGCCACCATTCTTGAAGAAAACATCAAGGATTAGAGGCACTATGTAATGGTAAAATGATGTTAACTTCTAAGTCCTCTTGCAATTTCAAGAAACCTAATAAACTACTGTTCTAAGAAAGGACAGGAACTAAGAAAGAAATGGTGAGTATTTACAAAGAAAGAATATTCCCTATTCTTTTTCATGAGCCAGTACAATAAAAATGCATTTTCTGTGGTATAGACTTTATTTCTTCCTAACAGTTTAAAGTCCTACATAGGAAAATTTACTTAACATGGAAAGCAAGTAACCCTGGCAGAGAGCTGGGGAGAAACCATATCTGGATGGTTGAATGCGTTATTAAAGAATAAGACATCGAGTCCAAGAATAACAGCTTCTTTAAAGTCATATAGTACTTTAAATGAAGTCGTACTGGAATATGTTTTACCTTAATTTCTTTTATAAACCTGCATGGAGACAGGAACTCTGTCTAGGATTTTAATAACCATAAAGTTAGGCTATTATTTAGTTTGTTAAAATACAAGGTCATGGTTCCAAACAGGTTTATTCAACAATGAGTCTGCCATTTAATATATAATTTGCCCATATCCAGCATATGTTTTTCTATATCTACACTAAACTAAACTCTGGCTATAAGCCACAAAGAAAAATGGGGATTAAATACCACTTTAGTTTTATTTAAACTGGACAATTTCTAAGCCAGTGGTTTATCTGGAAAAATGGACAGAGTGAGCTGCTAGTCCTCTCAGCAGTAGCGAATCTTTTATTCCTTCTCCCATTGTTTATACTTTCTTTAATCATTCCCTTCATAAATGCTAGCATGCTCCAAGATGAGATGTTTACTGAGCAGTAAACACTCCATTTGTTTTTGAGAAATGAATCAACAAACACATTATGAAATCTAGATTAACTGTAAAATTTATAAGGCATTTTGTCTGAGAAAGTCAGTGCAGTTTATGAAACAACCATCCCTCTATGACAGTAAGTACTCTAAAGTGCCATTTAGTGGAGCCACCTGGGATGGGCCAAATCTAAGGGTAACCACTAGAGTGAGGGAAGGACAATCTTTCTTCAGCTTTGCAAATGCAAGTTTCAATCACTGGCAGAGTAGAGATAGAAGGAGCCTTGGAGGTCAGTGGACCCTTCCACCCAATTCAAGATTCCTTCTACTCATTGCATCTACCCGAAAACTTGCAGAGTAGATAAACCCACAAGATGGATCCCAGGTGAACCATCTCTAGAATTTAACTTTAAGCATTTAGGTTGATAAATCCACTCAGTGAAATTTACATACATTCAATATATTTTTAATATAAAAGACATACATAAAACTGAAAACATACTTTGCAACTACTAATTCTTTAAATACACAGACATTATCAGATAGTCCATCTGTGTCTCCCACTGGGTAGAATAGACTTTTATATATTATATCAATCCAAAAACAAGCAAACAAATAAACCAAAACCATGACTGCTTGATTTTCCCCTTTTTCTGTTACAACTCTTCAGGCCCTTCCTTCCTAAAGGTCATACTGATAATCTATGGATAACTTAAATACCACCCAATGTCTAATCCTTTACAGACTACTTCTGTGGTAATATTTCATCAAAATTTACATGAATTTAATACATATACCGTATATACTCGAGTATAAGCCGAGTTTTTTCGGCACAAAATTTGTGCCCAGTTTGGGTTTTTCAGCACAAATTTTGTGACCAAAAAACTCGGCTTATACGCGAGTATATACGGTAATAGATCAGATGGTTAAACATTGACACCTTTTAAAGTTATTGATGTCATATTTGCTTAAGAATACCATTGGTGGTGCCCATAGCTCAGAGGGTAGGGCACCAGCCACATACACCAAGGGTGGTGGGTTCAAGCTCGGCCCAGACCTGCCAAACAACAATGACAACTACAACCAAAAAATAGCCCAGCATTGTTGTGGGTGCCTGTAGTCCCAGCTACTTGGGAGGCTGAGGCAAGAGAATCACTTCAGCCCAAGAGTTGCTGTGAGCTGTGATGCCATGGCACTCTACCAAGGGCGACAGCTTGAGACTGTCTCAAAAAAAAAAAAAAAAGAAAAAGAATAATATCATCATAAAAGTTAATTATTTTATAGTTTTGGTAGCCAGGTAGGCTATCTGAACTTATTTATTAATTTTAAGCAGTCACACCTTTTCATTACCCTAGCTGATCCCAATTAGACTAAGTAAGATACTACCCAGCCATTAAACCTTTGCTGGCCAGAGTCCCCCTTATCACCTCAGCTGTGCCATTTCTAGTCAACAAGTAAATAACCTGGGATAAAAGCAATATTGTGAATGACATTCTTTCCTTTAATACTCATTTACTGGATATCTGCTCGGTGAAAGGCACTGGTTATCATGCAGAGGGATCCAAAAAAGAATAGGACCATAGAACTTCAGAATCCTTACAGTGCAACAGAGAAAAACAGCCCCATAGCATAATTATAATGCACAGGAGTATGTACCATAAGGTGAACACCAGCAGAGTTTGAGCAAGTGTCACCAGGTTACACAGCATTGAGGAGGAAGCTGTATGATGATAGTCGGCATTCAGGGAAGGGAGGGGTGTGATCACAATCCAGTAAGCACCTCCGTCTTACTAGGGATCAATCTCTATGAGAAGCTTCTCAAGTACAAGGTCCAGGGCTGTGCACAGCTACAGACCTCTGGAAAGCAGAGCCAAACAGCAGCAGACCCTGGCTCTTTCTGAGCAGACAGTGGGGTCAACTCTGCGTCAACAACAAGATCATATTCACAGCAAGAGGCTCTCAACACAGGCAGCAAAGGCCAGAAGTCAAAAGACAAGAGAAATTATTTGTTTATTCTCTATCAATGGTATCACTTTCGAAATGGTAAATTCAGATGGAACATGGTTTCTCCGATATCTTTCTTTTTGCCACAGTAAGAAAGTCAGTTCTTTGTAATAGAGCAAAAGAAAACCTAAATCATAAGACTTAAACAATGTTATCAAAAGACACTATTTACAAACCAACAACTGTGGTTGGGGTAGATGAGACAAAGATGATTTAAACCTGGGTTTTCATCACTGAAAAGCACGTGTCTATGGCACATGTAACCCTGCTGGAGGGCTGTGGGATACGCAGGAGTCTACTGAACAGGATACAGAGCTCCTCACTTGCAGATTCATCTGTGTAGCAGGGTAAAAGAAAACCACAGCCACAATACCCCAGAGGAGGTGATTAAAGGCTTTTTTAATTAGCTATTCTCTGATCTCCAACTCTCGCAGAACACCACAGTGAGGCATAGGCCATCTTTAAACAAGAATTTCTAAGCTCCATCCTGCCTTTGCTTTTACCTCTTGATTGAAGAGGTTTGGTTTATGATAACCTGAAAAGAGAGCGACTCAAGGCAACCCAATTTAAAAAGAAAAGTGATATATGAAGAAAATAGTGAAAAAGACAGATGCGCCAGCCACTGCTGGCAACCGTCGTCTTTGTGGAGGCCAGTGGACAGCTGGAGCATTTGCCTCAACTCCCTGACACTTCTAGTCCTACTCTACCCACCCGCAGTCCATCTAAATCTGGGTTCCCACAGCGACAACTTGTCAACTTCCCATTTTAAGAAGAAAGCCACCCTCAAGCAATCTCCTCTGCTGGCTTTCAAAAAATAACCTGCTGTACTTCACACGCAAGGATAATCTTCCTGCAAGCAACACCAGGTCCCACCAGCATTTGCTTCCATTCAGTTTTCCAAGAGCCTTAATGAGTTTCTACAGACCTAGCCCACTTCATTTCTAGATTCTTCAGGGGCTTATTGTCACATGAAAGTGAGAATATCTGAAAGTATCTTTTAAAATGAGGAAATAAAATAAGAAAAGCTTACACATAAAACTTTCCAACATATTCCAAGAGCAAAATGTTACCATTATAATGTAACCAGACAAAACATCACAGGAAATGAAAACTATAAACCAGTATGTCTTATAAATGTAGACACAAAAATCCTCAGCAAAATACTGTACTATCAAAGTGAGTTCAGCCACACATAAAAAGGATTGTATACAATGACCAAGTGGGATTCATCCCCAGAGAGCAAGGTTGGTTTAACACCCAAATCAATTACTATAATACGCCATAAAAGTAGAATAAAAGAAAAGAAAACCACAATCATTTCAATAGCTGCAGAAAAAGATATCTTCTGAAGATATTCAATACCCTTTCATAATAAAAACACTCAGCAAACTAGGAATAGAAGAGAACTTTTTTACTCTGATAAAAGGGCACCTGTGAAAAACTTAGAGCTAACATCATTCTCAATAGTGAAAGATAATGCTTTACCTCCCAAGATTAGGAAGAAAAATATTTGCTCTAAATAATTCTACTCAATATTGTATTGGAGGCTCTAGCCAAGGAGAACTAAGAAAGCATAATTAAAAGGCACCTAGATTAAAAAGAAAAGGCAAAACTATCTTTATTTGTAGATAAGATAATTATTCAAAAAAAAATTTAAGGTATCCACTAAAAATCTATTAGAGCTAATACACAAGATCATCAAGGTTTCTGGAATGTAAAAGATTAATACACAAAAATTAATTATATTTCTATACACTGACAATGAAGACCATGAAAATAAAATTAAGAAAACAATTTCATCAAAAAGAAAAAAATACTTTAAAATATATTTGTGCAAAACACATACTCTGAAAACTATGAAACATTATTAAAAGAAATTAAAGAAGACAGATAAATGGAAAGACATATTCATGGGTCAGGAAACTCAAGATGATAATCATTTCCAATTTGATCTACACAATCAATACAATCCCTATCAAATTTCAGCTCGCTTCTTTATAGAAACTGACGAGCCATTCCAAAAATTTGTGTGGAAATTCAAAACTTCATTAAAACTATTGTACTTCAAAGGACATCATCAAGAGAATGAAAAGACATTTTACACAAAAGGAAAATCTTTGCAGATCATAAATCCAGTAAGGGACTTGTATTTAGAATACATAACAACTATTATGACTCAATAATAAAAAACTCACTTACAAATAGGAAAAGGTTCTGAAAATATACTTCCCCAAAGAAGATATACAAATGGCCAATAAGAACATGAAAAGGTACCCAATATTATGAGCCATCAGGAAATGCAATTCAAACCACAATGAGATAATACTTGATACCCACTAGAATGGCTAGAATAAAAAGACAAATAATAATAAGTGTTGACAAAGATGTAAAGAAATTAGAACACTGATATTAATCTATTGCTGCTGGGAAAATAAAATGGTGGGGCCACTTTGTAAAATAGTCTATTAGTTCTTAAAAGGTTAAAAAGTATTACTGTATCACTAGTGATTCCATTCCTAGGTATATACGCAAGAGAAATCAAAACACATATTCACACAAAGCCTACACACAAATATTCATAACTTTATTCCTCATAGCCAAAAAAAGCAGAAACAATCTAAATGCCCATCAACTAATGAATGAATAATGTGTGGTATATTCATATCAAGGAATATTATTTGACAATAAAAAAGAAACGAAGTATTTGATACACAATCACAGGAGCAAATCTTGAAAACATTCTGCTAAGTAAGAGAAGTCAGTCACAAAGAACCCCATGTTGTATGATACCTACTGTATACAATGTTCCGTACAGACAAATCTACAGAGATTGAAAGTAAATTAGTGGTTGCCTAGGGTTGGGCAGGCTAAGGGAGAATGGGGAGGGACTACTTACAGGTTTCCCTTTGGGGCAAGAAAAATGTACTAAAACCAGACAAGTGGCTACAAATGCACAATTTTGCGAACATACTCAAAACCACTGAATTGTAGTCCTTAAATGAGTAAATTGTATGGTATATGAATTATATCTGAACAATGCTATTTTTGAAAACTCTACTTTACCTTGAGGGAGTTGGGTCATCTTGGCCAAGGCGTGACATAATATTTATTAGAGTGTTAATTCCTATTTAAAATAAAAAACAAATATACAGGTAAATACTGTTAGAAGTATTCTAGAACCATCACGACACGTAGAAAGAAAATTTTCTCAACTTGACGTTAAAAGATTTAGTATCTACATGTCTAAAAGCTTAAAAAACAATTATTTAAAACACTTGAAAGGAGAAAGAATTTTTTCTAAAAAATTCATCCACCTTTATTATAATGCTTTGCCCAAAGTGACTATTACTATACTGTATGAGTTGGTAAGAATAGAGAAGATAGGAGAGTGAAAAAGAACTATTCCTGGTGGGGGTTAATTCACAACAGGGAACATAGGCCTCCAGAGCCAGCTGGACATACCTTTTTTTCGCATGTGCATGTGATGAACTTTTCTGTCTCCATATTTTGGCTGCCGAATTCCGCAGTTAGATAAAGAATTCCTGGCATGGTCGGGATTCATTCCAAAATTTAAATGATGACTTGGATGAGTCATGGCCAGCTAAAGTTTCAATGAGTTTAAGATTTAAAACTTAGCATCTTTATATCATCCCAAAAGAAAAGGAAAGGAAGCAAGTTGTCCATTTGAATTTTAATCCCCAATCTGTTCACCTTATCTCCTCTAGTATCAAATATCCAGAGCTCTGGTCAAAAGCCCTCTTCTGAAAACAAACCTAAAACATCATGTCTTTCAGAAGACAGTTGAAAAGAGAGGCGCCATGGGGAAAGAAAAGCCAGAAGACGGGGTTCAGGTTTGACAGGAAAATTTCAGCAAGAGGCAATTTCTTTAGGGATGGCCTCAAATAAATGTAAGAGAAAGGGCTGGCGCATGGCACAGGCAACCAGGGTGGAATAATGAAGAGTTATGTTTCTGAAACTCCACGTCACTTTCCAAGATAGAGAACCCAATGCACATCTGTAATCTGCAAGATGAATTACTCTGATCTTGTTATTAATATCACGTTGAGTTTACGCGAGAGGATTTCTTACCTGTAACAGACAACGATCTTGAAAAGTATATCCTATCAACTTGTCCAGATGCATTAGGCATTGGTGGTAGCGAATATGATGGGTCAAAACAGGTAGCATCATTGCATGCTAAGGAAAAAAAAATACTTCAATATATTTAGTTCTAAAAACATAAAAACAATTTATTTTACAACAAATAAACCATTTTCACATCCCAAATTCCATCTTATAAAGTCCTAATACAGTTTACTGAGTGTGTCATCCTGGAGAACCCTTTCCAAGGGGCACTGTCCTGCAGCTGTTAAGAATGTACATGTATAGTTCCTGCTTGGGTCCAAACCCTGCTCTGCCAGTCACCCATTGGATGTCCTGGAGCAAGTTGTTTTATCTCTCCTGCCTTAATTTCCTTGCCTGCAGAATGGGGGTAATAAATGAAGCTACTTCCAAGGATGGTTAAAAAAAATTAAAGGAGGAAATATAAAAATCCACTTAGAACAAGGCCTGTCAGGCCTCACTCAGCAGGAAGAGCTCTGGTTCCATCAGCATTCAGCACAGCAGCCTTGTTTTGAGCAAAGCACCTGCATTTCTGGGCCTCCCTGTCTATGTTTGATTATAAGGGCATGGACAAGGATTTCTTCATTCTGAAACTTTCTGAGGTTCAAGATACTCTGAGAATCAATGGAAAATAAATTTCTCCCCCCAAAATGCCCATGTGCAAAAACATGCAAAAGGTGTACACAATTTTAATGGGGGTTCACAAACCCCTAAAGCCTGTCACTCTCCCTCAGGTAAGAACTTATCAGCAGGATCACCTCCAATTACCACTCCAGGTTTAACACGTAATGATCTAACATTCCAAAGACAACTTTTATAAAACTACCAGTACAGTCAAGGCACCTGAGGACATGGAACTTTTATTTCTGCTTCAATCACTTTACATTTCACTGTAGATTCCTTACTGGGAGATGATTTTATGGATGGCATAACTTTTTCTTTTCCTTAATAATGTTTTCCTTAGAACTCCAGAGAATGAAGGAGTCATTCTTATTCATTGGAACCTGGAGGATGGGCACAGCCCACAAATGACTGACACATGCTTTACATCATTTCATCTTTGAAGTATTTTAAGCTGGCATTGTTTAAAAATACACAAAAAACGGATTTGCTTGAAAGTATAGAAATCGGTTATATTATTAACTTACAAAGAAAGATTCCTTCTACCAAAGAGGATCTCTAATCAATGAAAAGTTTTTCTTACCAGTTCGATTCACTAAATACCTATTTTGCACTTTCATGTACAAGGCTTTATGATATTTGTGGGAAAGAGAAAAGATTAAGACACTGTCTCTGCCATCAAGGGCTTGCTAAAGGCACATCATTAGTACCTGAATTACTGACACTTTGTCTACTTTGTTTTTTCAAAAATACAATAAGGAAACAAAGTGCATAGCCAAAGTATAAACAGTTTACCAGCCAGCTAAGTAGCAGGAAGCTCAAGGGAGTTGATGCTAAGAAAACTCAAGGTGATGGGACACGAAGCCCAGGCAGTACAAGGGCCTTTCTAAAGCATGAACTCTCCTTGGTAAATGGTTTATTCTTTTAATGCCTCCCATGAGACATGAATCACTACTTCTCAGGAAAATAGTACCCTCTTTAGAATTCACTAGTTATTAAAAAATTAGTATTAACTTAAAGCCCAAATCTGTGTCTTCAGAGGTTTTGCCCTTTGATCCTAGTTCTACTGGGAAACAAAATGCATTTAATGGCAAAATCCCCACATCCTCCTCTAGCTAACCTAAACCTTTTTTCTTTTAACTTTTTCTCATGTTAAACAGCTTTGAGTCCTTTAACCACTTCCTCTAAGTGTGTTCCCAATACAGCCAGTTTCTCTCCAAATAAGTCTGTTCTTTGTTAGGACCATGGGAAGGTATGGATGGCCCATGCCCATCTCAAATCCCAGACAGCCAAGTCTCAATGTTTTTTACAAGACAATTAAAATGTTTAGCTTAGTTTTTAGAAGTATCAATGCTGAAATACAATCTTTAAGCATCTTTATTTTCCACCTGATTCATGTCTGGCAATTTCTCACATTAAAGAAATAAAAAGCTCCTTTGAAAGATTGTGATAAAATGTCAGTGTGCAGCTTTGAAATCTCTTCAAACTCTCCCATGAAAATAGAGCAACTAGACAAACAAAATGAAAGATCTATGAACAACATCCACATAAAATCTAAATGACAAGGTATCTCCAGGAACCCCTAAACAAGAGTAGATGAGAACAAAGAGCTCTATAGTCTCAGTGTCTGCATGACCGAGAAAGAGAGAGAGAGAAAGGGAGGGAGGACCAAGGCCCCTGATGGCCCTGAGAGTGAAATTAACAACGTGTGTTCACTGGAAACGGGATCACAACTAGAGAGGGCTCTGTAGAATCTATCCATTAGGTGAGGACAAAAGGACGGTCTAACAGTGCTGGAGAAGTCTGACACAACAAAGCTAAGCTCCCTTTCAAGGTGAAGCCCTAAGATAAGGGGAAAGTGCTAGGAGGAAAAGTCACACTTAGAAGGACAAGGGATAATAAAGGGCAAAGGAAAGAGAAGGCCCCGATGAGACACGGGATGAGGCCATTAATCTTCTCAATTTGTAAAAGCAACATGAGGAGGAGCTCCAGAAACATAAAAAGCTACCCCGGCTTAGACCTCAGACCTCCTTTCTGAAAGTCCAGGAACTATTTATTTCAATTAATTTACTTAACTTAAAAAGCAACTGAAAAGAAGCATGATAAAATCTCATCTAAGGAATTTGTAAGAAAAAAGAGGAAGAACAGAATAATATCGCTGCTGATGAGAACAACATACCAACAACATGAGATGCAAACTGTAACCTTAAAAATATGCTAAAAGAAATTAAGAAAATAATCAGAGCAACAAATAAAAACTACAAATGAACATCACATAAATTCAGAAATGAGATGATAAGAGGAAAGGAAGATTTGAAAAGAAATGACAAAATTCAGAAAAAAGACATAAAAGGAAATAATCATTTCAAGAATATTGACTAAGCTAGAAATAACACCAAAGCAAATCAACACAATGAATATCTTTGAAATAAAAGATAGAAAAGAGGTAAGGCACAGCCACTCATACCTATAATCCTAGTACTTTAGGAGTCTGAGGGAGGAGGATTGCTTGATGAGTAAGATACCAGCCTGGAAAACATCAGCACTTCATCTCTATAATAACTTTAAATATTAGCCAGGCATGGTGATGCATACCTGTCGTCACAGCTACTACTGAGGCTGAGGTAGGAGGATTGCTTGAGCCTGGGAGTTTGAGGTTGCAATAAGCTATGATCATGCCACTGCACCCTAGTCTAGACAATAAAGTGAGACTCTGTCTCAAAAACAAAAACAAAAAAAGAGAAAAGAGAAAAATTTTATAAATAAAAAGGCAAAAAGAAATGAAGGATTCAAGAGAAAATGAAAGATAAAGAAGATAAGCTAAGAAGACACAATATGCATATAATAGGAGTCCTTAAAAAAGAAAATCTAAACGATAGAAAATAATAAAATATGGAGTACAAGAAAACTTTCCAGAGATAAAAGACAATTCGAGGAGCTAGGAGGTGGGGGGGGAAGACAACTTGGAAGTGTGGAGTGAAAGGGTCCAGAGCACATAAGAGAAAAATTAACTGCTAAAAGCCAAGGTATTTCTAGTACAACTATTGGTTTTTAAGGAAAAAAAAAATCCGTGATGGGTCGGGCCACATCTATGGTGCATATTTTTATCTATAATAAAAAAATAAAATAAAATAAAATAAAACAAAATAAAAGAAAAGAAAAGAAAAAGAAAAAAAATCCTTTGGGAACTAAAACAACAGGACAAAATCACTTAAAAAACATATTGTTATCAGATTTTTTTTTTTTTTTTTTTTTGCAATTTCTGGCCAGGGCTAGGTTTGAACCCGCCACCTCTGGCATATGGGGCGGGCACCCTACCCCTTTGAGCCACAGGCACCACCCCATGTTATTAGACTTTTGGCAGCAATGCTTTATGCCAGAGAACAATGAGAATGTATTTAAGATAATGTAGAAGAAAAATGTGACTTGCGGATTTTATATCCACCAAACCTAACCTGTTAGGAACAAGCAGAAAGTTAAAGACCATTGTTTCTATAATCCCTTCTTGAGAAATATTCTAGAAAACTAGAACATTTGGTTCAGACAACCAAAAGTGAGGGGATTAGACATTAACATACAAATCAGTGATTACCTTAGACAATTCTGAGGTAATATTATAAGAAATGGTTACATGCTCAAACACAGATTAGTTCAACCATCATAAAATGAGAGGATGAGGAGGTTGCTGTCAGCCTTATTAACTTACAGCAAAAGGATATGACTTCCAAACAGATGTCAGGTGAGAGGGAGGATTTTAGGAAGAAGCAGATAGCAGCTAATTTCAACAAAAGACAGTAAGATGCACATGAACACATAAAAAGGGAGATGAGGGAGAAATTTCATTATACTATGAAGTTGTTAGTATAAAGATAACCATCAGAAGAAACAGATAAGCCTTCTTGAACACAAAAAATTATGGAAAGATAAAAAAGCAAAGAGACCTCACAGTCACCAATGTAAAACAGTTTGACAGAGAGGAGGCCTAGCATATCAATAATCTCTTGATATTACTGTGGAATGATCCCCCAGACTCACTGTTAAGTGAAGAAAATCACAGTAAGAAAAAGATTTTGACGGTATCACTATTAGTATGATAGGGGGGAGAAGAGACGCACAAACACGCACGAGTTCAGACAGGTAAGCTCCCAAACTCATCCTAGAAAACGTGCTGCAGACCTCACTGCTGGATGTCACTGTGGTCAGCTTTGAAGTAGCCCTCTTGGGAAGCTGTGCTCTGATGCCGGAGCCTAGTCTACCCTTCAAAGCAATTTTGGAGCTCTTTTTCTGAATGACCACCGGAATCCTGCTTTTTTCTTACCCAGAATTTATCCTACCAGAATTCACTCTAACAAGCAGCAACACAGAGAAAATTCTTCAACAGTTTCTCTTCAAACATAGTGACAATCACATTCAGCTCACATATAATTACAGGCTGTATCACCACTCCCTAGGTTTTCACTCCTCTTAACGTTGCCTGAAGCACTGGAAGAATTTTCTAGCCTCCTAACAATACTTGGTAACTTCTCTGGTTGGGAAAAATGTACTTCTGGAGGAAGCTGCTGGTACTGAGTTCACTCCACCCCAGAGGCATCACACCAGGCTTGCCTCCTGGATCAGTCAGACGCCATCATAAAGCTTTGCCAGCAATCTACTAGCGATGATTACTAATAAACAATAGGTTTAATATCAGTGAACTACCAAATACTAAAACTCCCAAGGATTTTAGAGAAGCCACTCGATCTTTCTTTTTCCTATTAAGATTAAGTGTAAGTTTATCTGTTCAGAGGTTTCAGGATTATTCAAAGTATTCACTGTATAGAGAGACTTAACTGCTATTTCCCAGTCAATTAGATTCTTATTCTTCATTACCAAAAAAAGATAATTTATTTTGAATGTGTTAAACTATATTATGACATGCCACGTGCTTATCTGAGAAACATACGCCAAAAGAAAACATAAATTATTCTAAGATAAAAACGAAAAATGCTCATAGATATGGCTTAGGGGTGGACACCCATGCACTGGGCTGTGCATTTATTAAGGATGTAAAAAGAGTACTTGATCCAGGAAGTAAGATTAAAATAGCCCCCAAAATATACTTATAGAGATTTAATCATTGATACTACTTGGTGGGACATTTTATCTGATTTCTTTACCAAAAAAAATAAAGGCAACAACTTTGTTGCCCCCATAGTTTACCCATGGAATTTCAAGGTAAAAAATACTCAAACAAAATGTATGGCAAACAATAATAATTTAAGGGCAGCTGTTGTTCAGAACTTTTGTGTGATGTGTGTAAAATGCCTGAAAATGTTAAAACACAAAAATTCCTGGAAGAGGTAAAATAGTATTTATCAAAAGTTCTCTGTAAGATGTTGTCAGTAGGGAAGGAAGACTTCTGAGCTCTGCTCTGCAGCAAGACACCCCTTGAGAAAGCTGAGTGATAACAGTAAGGGACTAGCACGGAGGGAGAAATGTTTTCACCATGGAATCCGTGGCTTTCACAGTCATGTGGTTTATTCATTCCTAACTTTATACAAATAATTACTACCCTAAAATCATTCTGAAACAAGGAAGGGTCTAAATAAAGATAATAAAAATAATCATTGCAAAAATACTCGTTTTGAGCCAACAAAAGACAATTAAGTTAATTTACTTTTGCCATTCTCCCCTTAATTGTTTTTACCTCACTTCAGGTTTTTGCATTTAAAATTTGAACCAGGCTGCTCTCATTCATTAAACAGGGGTGTAAAAACTGAGTCGATGAGTAACACTTCCAAATTCTCTCACGGTAGCACTTTCCACATATTGATGTTTTCAGCACTGTGTAGGTCAGTTTACTTTTACCATCAATGACATTGTTGAAATAACATTTAATGTCAAGATAAACAGTTATTTTATCTGTTCACCTACAATTGAGGGCAGCAGAATGCCTCCAAGATGATTTAATTTTGGTAGGTAAGGAATTATTTCACCAAGCACAGGGGTTGTTTGGTTTTGGTTTGTTTTTAATAGTCCAATCAAAGCCCCCGCATTGCCATTGTACTAAGATTACTTCCTTGATTCTGCTTCTATTGACTTCTCAGGTAGCCAGCTGGCTCATTTTCATTCATTTACATGCAGAAGGGTTTTTTGTGTGTTTGTTTTTTTACAAACCATAAAATAATTCCTTCTGTATTCAGTATATGAACTCATAGGCAGCAATTTACATTTTTTAACAAGTGATTTATATGTGAGAGTAATTTTACTGAAATCTTTAAAAACTTCCACTAGGAGGACCAGATAATAGAAGAATGGCTTCTAAACAAATGGACGTTCTTTTGGAAGAGTGAAACGAACTATTATTAGATCATTTGTATGGTTTAATCAAGATTCATATTTTCCCACTAGTTGGTCAAGGGAACTCACTGAGTCTGTTTGCCTACCGACCTCAAAAGCAGAACGCACAATATAACACACACAGAGAAAAGATAACCTTGTCTTCAAGCTGCTTCTAATCTAGGTGAGGAGCAGAGGAAGACATCTGTGATAAAGCAGAAGAATTCAAAACTGCACTGAGCAGGTAATTCAGCACCCCTGTTTGTTTTACCAAAAGAGCAAAAAGGGACCCAATGCTTAAAAAAAAATTGTGTGCAGTGGAAAAAAACTGCCTGAGAAACTACTACATTGGGTAAGGGGGAAAGCAAGTAAGCCAGATGCTCACTGCACACCCATCACCCACCCATCACTCAGTTTTTTGTGGGCTTTTTTTTTTTTTCTTTTACAAAGTAGGAACCCACAAGAATTCCATCTGAAAAAAATTATTTTAAAGTTGAGCGAAGAATGGACTAGCAAATTGTGGTACATGTATACCATGGAATATTATGCAACCTTAAAGAAAGATGGAGACTTTACCTTTTTCATGTTTACATGGATGGAGCTGGAACATATTCTTCCTAGCAAAGTATCCAATGTACTCAGCCCTACTATATGTACTCAGCCCTACTATGAAGCTAAATTATAGCTTTCATGTGAAGGCTATAACCCAACTATAGCACAAGACTATGAGGAAAGGGCCAAGGAAGGGGAAGGGAGGGGGGAGGTTACGGTGGAGGGAGGGTAATGGGTGGAGCCACACCTACGGTGCATCTTAGAATGGGTACAGGCAAAACTTACTAAAGGCAGAATACAAATGTCTACATACAGTAACTAAGAAAATGCTATGAAGGCTACGTTGAACAGTTTGATGAGAATATTTCAGATTGTATATGAAACCAGCACATTGTACCCCTTGATTGCACTTATGTACACAGCTATGATTTAACAATAATAAAAAAAAGAAAATGAAAAAAAAAAAATAAAAAAAATAAAGTTGAGCAAAAACTGAAGTTTAGAAATCAGTGAATCAGGTCTCTAAGGTGACTTTCAGTTCTTAATGCTCCATAATTTTATGGTTTCTTGAACAGTCTACTCTGACTTATCACTGTGCTCATTGTGCTTACGATGTCTATCTGAGGATGACATTAGGTTGGTTTTGGGAAGACAGCAGCAAACAGACAAACTGGGTGAGAGGGCTTCAAATGGCCTTGAGAAAGAATCAACATAAGTAAAATACTCCTATCTTAAAGTACCGACGATAATAAAATAGTGAACAATAGGCAAAGTAAGTGCAGCCGTGGTGAGTGTAACTGGCTACCACTCCAGGTAATGATTCTCAAATATATTATTGTTTAGCAACACAGCATCAACAGCAGTTCATCCTATCACAAAAATAGCTCTGACATTACTTATTAGCGTACCAATACTTTTTAAAAAAAATTTCAGATTGCTATGAGGGTACAAATGTTTAGGTAACATTGTTTTCATTTATAAGATAAAGTTTAAGCTGTAGTTGAGCCCTTCACCCATGTGTACCAAGACTTTTAATTATAGTATAAACCCCACTGTTCAATATAATAATTAAATGCCAATATTGATTTTTAAATCATAACAATGAAATGTACACCTAAAAGTAAACTGTTTGACTTATTACAACATATGCTACCCCCAAAGCAGGTAAGAGGAAGCTTGGAAGTATGCTTCCAAAAGGCTGAACACAGCAAATTGTATTACTTGACCCTGGCCTGCATACTCATTTCCTTTCCTATAATTCTCACAAAGGGCATCCGATATCAATCATGACGAAAGAATCAAGTGCAGAACCAAAGAATAAGCTGGTTTCAGGGATCTTCTATCAGGTATAAATTCCACCCATAGGAAAAACAAAAATACTTATTAGAGAGTCTGTTACATATAGCTGAAATGTTTCTCTATTAAGTTCACCCAAGAAAAATATATTGCCCTTTGGCTCAAATATGAAATGTATACTGAACCTGTTCATTAATGCCTCCAGTTCTACACAATATAAATTGCAATATAAATTTGAGTCATCAGTCCAGAAAGTTTGTACACATCAGGAGTCTATCTGTATGGCTGCTGGAATATCTCTTTTGTACAAGCAACTACACATGTGCTACAAAGAAGCAGGTGCATTTGAAGGACAGATGTATCTTTATCAAAAGTGAGGAGACTGAGGGCCAGCACAGGGGCTCATACCTATAATCCCAGCACTCTGGGAGGCCAAGGTAGGCAGATTGCCTGAGCTCACGAGTTCAAGACCAGCCTAAGCTAGAGCAAGAACCCATCTTTAAAAATAGCTAGGCATTGTGGTGAGAGCCTGTAGCCCCAGCTACTCAGGAGGCTGAAGCAAGAGAATTGCTTGAGCGCAGGAGTCTGAAGATGCTGTGAGCTGTGATATCTGAAGATGCTGTGAGCTGTGATGTTACAGCACTCTATTGGGAGCAACAAAGTGAGACTCTGCCTCAAAAAAAAAAAAAAAAAAAGTGAGGAGACTGACTTTAACACTATTAAGCAAGTTCCTCCCATCAACACCCATAAGTGCAAAACACACACACACAAAGCAACAAAACAGAACCTGAGTTATAAAAAACAATTCATGCCAGGCATGGTGGCTCACGCCTGTAATCCCAGCACTGTGGCAGGTTGAGGAGGGAGAATTGCTTGAGCTCAGGAGTTCGAGACTTGCCTGAACGACAGTGAGACCCCGACTCATGAAAAAAATGGAAAAACCCAGCCGGGTGCCACAGCGAGTGTCTGTAATCCCAGCGGCTTCCAGAAGCTGAGGCAGCAGGATGCCTGCAGCCCGAGTCTGAGGTTGTGGTGAGCTACCATACTCACTGCACTCTGCTCAAGGGCCTAGGGTGGGACCCTGTCTCAACAACAACAACAAAAAAAGTAAAGAAATAAAAAATAAGCAATGAAATAAAATTAAAAAGCCAAAAAATAAATAAATAAAATAAAATAAACAAAAATAGAAAAGAAAAAATTTATGGTCCGTGTTCCATTTAGTCTCAAGGAAGTATACTCTATAGAAATTTCCTCAATTATGAAAATCCCAGGGCCAGATGCCTTTGAAAGGAAGAGACGTTTGGGCGTGACTGTGCTCTGAGAGGCGCCATCACCTGGCAGACGTCGGAACGGATGCCGGTTTTCCAGAAGCCTTGACTACTCAGCTCCACGGTCACTTCGCGCCTCATTGTGTTCTTCTGTCGTATTTTTTGGAGTGCTTCCTAGAATGGAATTAATTAAGATGAGTAACCCAACAGCTGTAAAACAACATCAAGCATTAGAAAATAAGCTAGATCACTTAAATTACCCTTACATTCAGGTACTCAAATCTCTTCATGCAAAGTTACAATATTTTATTGGAATGGAGGCCAGGATGCTCATAGCCTTGGGTGTGAGGCAGCCTTTTCCAGTAACTAGATTAGAAAAAATCTAAACCAAATCTATCATTCTCACATATCTGAACAAAACATGCCCTTTCACTGATAAAAATAATGTGATGTTTGGCATTTGAAATTGGCACATAAAAATTATATCAAGCCTATATTAAGCATTTACATCTAAGGCAATCAGCAAATTAACTAACCTCTTACAAAAACTCTCACTACAAGGATACATCTTATTTTTAAAAAATCATTATCTAAGATTCCTGTAAAATATAACTACAGGAATATATAATTAAATCTTCCCTTTCATTGCTCTTCAAATAATTAATTACAGAAAACAATTTTATACCTATCTGTATGCAATTCAGTAAAAACCTCACAGGAATTCATAATTACAACAGGGACCATCATGACCTTCACCACGCCCGCTGCCATTGATTAAGCTCCTACTCTAAGCCAACTATCATGGGCAGAATGTTATACGGGGTATTTCAGAAGTCCACACAACCACCTTTTTCCTTGGGTGCTCCAACAGAAGAGGGACATTTCAGCCAGCATCTCAGCCTTAGTTTCCTCCTTTCTAAAACGCCTGACTGGTGCAAGTCACAGTAAGTGACAATGCCAAAATTCAAATACTCTTCCTAGCTTCAAAGACTTGTTTTTCCACTACAGAATAAAACTTCATAGATACAAAATCCATACTGATAGTGAACCCATTTGTTCTTAAAACTAAAACATAAGCCGGGTGCAGTGGCTCAAGCCTGTGACCCTAGCACTTTGGGAGGCTAAGGCAGGAGGCCAGGAATTCCAAGACCAGCCTGCGCAACACAGAGAGATTCTGTCTCTACAAAAAATACAAAAATTAGCTGGGCATGGTGGTATGAGCCTATAGTTCCAGCTACTGAGACAGGAATAGTGCTTGAGCCCAAGTATTTGAGGTTGCAGTTAACTGTGACGCCACTATGCCCCAAGGAAATAGAATGAGTGAGAGTTTGTCTAAAAAAAAAAAATTTTTTTTTAAACTAAAATGTAAGTGATTCTGGAATACAAGTATAATTCTACCCATAAGTAAAGAAATATAGAATTTGGGATATAGAACTGCATAATTCAAGCCCACCCTACTTAACTGGTAGACCTTTTATAACCTTAAAGACCAAGAAATACGGGTAAGATCCAGTGTTGAATAATATGCATTAAAAATAAAAGGCTGATTCAGCAAATTTTAAATTTTCTTTAATTTCTATGAAAGGTATATCCGATTCCAACGGTAGCAATCTATTAAGAAACTGGCCTTTTCAGGGATAAAAATGCTCCTTGATATACTAAAAGATAAAAAAATTCATATCAGTATAATAACATGAGGAAGGGAGTAAAGTCTGATTTTTAAAAGATTCTTTCATCTTGTTCTAGAAGTAGAGTGTGATGAAACAGTCTTGAAATAAACCCGAAATACATCATCACTAATGATGAAGAAGTGGGTTCCACACTGACCTCCCTCTGTGCCAGCTTCTGTTTGTCAGTTTGTTTGACCTTGGGACTGTTTGCCAGGAGATGCCGTAGTTTCACATAACTCTTCCACAGTTTCTGATACCTAAGAAAAGGACAGAAAAACATCTTAGACACACAGAAGGTGATTCTAAACTGCAATAACGCCAGTTATTCTAACAGGCCTGCTCAACCATACATTACATTCTTTTGAATATCTTTAATGGCAGCAAACCATCATTCTAAGAAAGAATATGATTTGGGGGTCGAAGGGCAGGATGCCCAAGAGTCAACTGGAACCAGGTGATTAAGTTGATCGTTATCTATTGGGATTAAAAATTAGGTGAGACTATGAATGAACCTCTGGAAAGAATTCCAGAGACACAAACACTTTAACCAATGGAAACATATCCTGTTTATCATTGTTACCTCTTTGAAAGTGACACATTTTATTTAAATGGGTACTTTCTGATGTTTGTTGAAAGAAAGATGACTTCCTTAATTGGGAGACTGTCTGGTCTCTGACCTGCCTATACCAAAAGTAAAAGTTGAAGAGCATTAAAATGGAGAACCCCATTTGTGTCAATACCCACGCTACAAAGCTGTTTTCATTTTTCCACTGGAGAGGGGAAAAGACAAACCACAACAAAAATGAGCACATTTGTTGTAGTCAAATATATTGTAAACTCAATCAATCTAAATTGTGAACGCACCCTGGAAACCAGGAGAAGCAGCAGTCTTTTATCAATTCATAGCCCTGTACCTGAGATTCCATGAGAGCCTAATCACATTCTACTAACATTCTGCTGACAAGAAGGGATTTTCAAAAGATTTTCTGTCACATTAAACTGCTCCTTTCTTGGCCTTAACTTGGCCTTTCCTTTTTTGATAACATTGTTTTTAGAGAACAAAGAAAGAAGTACTTACACAGTGCTTGATTCACTGCTTCATACTTTTATACAAAGTGGGGGGGGGGGGGGGAACCCTTTAGCCTCTTCTAATATGTGTCAGCCAGAACTGTATATATGAATTGAAAATCTCCCGTTCCCTTTTCTCCCATTATGACTCCTTTCTTAAAAAAAATTAACTCAGGAAACTGTTTGCCAATGTAAGAAATCCAAACAGCCCTGAAGAAGGTAACAATACCATCTCTATTCCCACACATCGTTATCTTCTCCCAGAAAAACACTAATGTGCCAGTGGAAAAACCCAAATGTGGAAAGTACAACAATCCTGAGAGTAAGAAGTCACGGCTCCTGCTCTGAACACAACCCTTGACTGTGCACGGGATCTTGAGTTCTTATTAAGATGCCCCCCCACAATAGAACTCTGCATAAATTCGGCAGTGCTAGGAACCAATATGGTGCTACTTTCCTCTAGAGGGCACTGAAAAAATGAAAAATAACAACAATAATTATTATCATGACAAATAGATAAATAGTTCCCTACAGTTTAAAAATACACAGGACTCATGCTCACCAAGATTTCCAGGAATATTCGATTGTATAATAATTTCTTGCATTCAAATATGCAGAAAAAAATTCTTCATGAGTTAGAGAAATCGTTTCATTTGGTAACCTAAATTTGGAAGCACGGCTTATTTCTGTTCATAATTTTTAAACAAGAAAATATCCACTGGAGGGTATTCCTCTGCTAATTCAGCTGTTAGTAGAAGGTGAAATTGGCTAAGACAAACACCGAGAAATATCTTACTGTGGGTCTCCTGCATAACTCAACTGTGCAGGGCGTATCCCAAAGTGGACGATAATCGGAAAAGTAATCACATCGGGGTTGAACTGTTCACGATCCAGTTGATCAATACGGACAGAACTTGGTTTCTAGAGAAAAAAAAAAAAAAATCAAAACCATTTATTCCCATAAGAAGTCTTTAAGTATTGACTTTAACCTAAGTAGGGAAAAAATTAATCGGATTTTTTTTCTAGGAAAGACTCGTCCCCAAAGGGAAAAGGTCATTTAAAACCCTTTAATCATAGCAGCTATTCTATGTAAAAACTATAATGTCATCCCTGTAAATGAGTCTATGCCATTTGGCATAATGAACAATGGTTTTGTCCTTTTTTGCAGTCAGCATGGAAACCTTTAAAAATTAAACTTTTAAAAGGACACCCAGTCAGATGTAACTTTTCCTTAACCTCTCAATGGCACAGGGAAAGGAGTCCACAGCACAGGAAAAAGCTGTGCTGCCTTGTTCTGCTGTGACTTCACATTACAAAGGAACAGCTTACTTCTGTTCAGGATGCACAGACGCCTCCATTTAATGTCTTTTCCCTGTTACTTCTCAGCATACTCTGTGTATTCCTTTAATTCCACACCTTTAAATTAGAGGGTATGGCAGAAAAAGGCCAAATAAGTAAGCTTGTCTTATTATGTTCATGTAGGACATTTTTGTATTTTAACAGAGAGCCTCATACTTCTTTTTTTTTTCTCTTTGAGACAGAGTCTCACTTTGTTGCCCGTAGTAGAGTGCCGTGGCATTATAGCTGACAGCAACCTCAAACTCTTAGGCTCAAGCAATCCGCTTGCCTCAGCCTCCCGAGTAGCTAGGACTACAGGCGCCCACCACAACGCCCGGCTAGTTTTTAGAGACAGGGTCTCACTCTTGCTCAGGCTGGTCTCAAACTCCTGAGCTCAGGCAATCCACCCACCTTGGCCTCCCAGAGTGCTGGGATTACAGGCGTGAGCCACCGTGCCCGGCCCCATACTTCTTTTTTTCTTCTTCATTTCTAATAAAGAAAGAAGTAAATGGCTCGATCCTTCTGGATCATTAGTGAAATGCCTTTCATACTGAGAGCTTAAATTTGTGAAATAAGGTAAAATCGTGGAGAGTATGTTTTAGCGCTTCCTTGCTTATAATCAACTCTCAGGGAAGTCCCTACTTAGTCAATTTTTACTCGCATGTTGTGGGGTTTGGGGCTCAGTGGCTTTAAGGCTAAGGCTGTAGAACGGATCCACACAGAGGTAAATAAGATCCATTCTGTCCCACAACAATGCCCAATAACTACAGTCTGGTTGGCAGCTTGCTTTGTCCAGGACAAAGCAGTTTCAATGCTAAAACCAGGAAAGTCCCCCACTACTGGGACAAGCTGCTCACCCTAACTATAACTGTAGTTCTGGTCAGCCATCTGACAGATCCAACCAGGTGACAAAGAAGACAGACTTATGTGAACTTATCCAAATTACTTAGAAAATAACTCAACAGTTTAGGAAGTTTAAGTGACATATTTAAATGTCACTTAATAATAGAAATTTCACCAGTATCTTGAAAAGTTGGCCTCTGCTCCCAAAATCAGACAAGGCAAAAATGCAAACTAATAAAAAATTATTTAAATGCCTATCAAGAGTAGCAACATGTTATTTAGGTCTAAGAATTGCTTTCATTATTTTATGCATCAAAGCAGCAGGCCACATTTTTAAAGCCTGAATTGGGCAATAGATGAATGCTATTTAATTATTCATGTTTCTGGGATTTTAAACGAAGCTACGGTATCAACACAGGAAATAGTGATTTAAAATATCTATACTATCTTTAAATTTATGAGGATGATGGGGAATGCAATAAATTGTAGACTTTGGCCACTTCCTACAACACTTACCATACCATCTTTGTGTAAGAATAAAAAATACTCTCACTGATGACCAAAGTATTCCCTGGTAGAGGCAAAGAGCTTAGGGGAAAAGATTAATTCCTTTAAGTTCTGCAGAATAAAGTATTTAATATTACTATAATAGCTTGAAAAATTTAATAAATTTCCCAATATTCTTGCCATTGGGCAATCTTTCAAAGCAAGTACTGACGATAATGAACAGTGTCAAGCCAACTTAGTTCTAGAGTAATTTGCACACTCCCCAGAAAGATGTAATAAAAGGACATTTGCATAGTACTGAGTTTTCAGGATTATTTCCTTCTTTAAAAATGTCTAGATAAATATTTAAAAAGAATTACCTTCCACATGTTCTTAAGCCTGACACCCAAACTTACCTTTTCCTAATTTATTTCTGATTGTTTTCTAATATTATCTTGCAACCCGACTAATCTGATCTCTTAAGTATCTTCAAAACTGGCCTTTCACCATCTCAAGTGTGTAAATTTAATCACACCAATAATGTCCAGAATTTCTCAACTCCTCAGAGACCTCCCTGCGTGGTTTATGAAGCACCCCTGGCACACCTGGACCAGTGACCTCTCCTACAGGCTTCACTGACGGGTCCATTGGCTCAACAGTTCGCCAAAGGCTCCTTTCATATGTTATACCTTGGGTTTTCAAATGGGCAAGCATCATGTACAATAAATAAGCTTCACTAGCACCTGGCTCACACAGTAGTTTCTTAACAAATGGGTTGAATAGCGATCATGGTGATAGTAAATGTTATCTGTGCCACTAGCTATAAAATAAGCAATGGGTGAATCAGAAGTCACTCGGGACTTTTTTTTAACTATAGATTTCTGGGCCCCAGTGCCTAGCAGGGGGTCCTCAAAATTTTTAAAAGGGGGCCAGTTCACTGTCCCTCAGACCATTGGAGGGCCAGACTATAGTTTAAAAAAAAAAAAAAAAAAGAACAAATTTCTATGCACACGGCATATATCTTATTTTGAAGTAAAAAAACAAAATGGGAACAAATACAATCACACTGCCTCATGAGGCCCACAGGCCAGTTTGAGGACCCCTGGCTAGAGCATATGGGGTTGGGTGAGTCAGGGCACCCTATAGTATTTTTCAAATTTTAATGTTTTAAAAGCTCCTCAAGGGATTCTCAGATTTCAAGAAAACTTAGCTATGCCATGGAAGGAAATGTGGGATGAACACACTCCCCAAATGTCTACTACAGAGCAAGGGACTCTTCAAGTGGGAGAACCACAGTGAACATGCATCATACCATCACCCCGTCCTCTGACCCGGCTCTCAACCTGACAGGAGGAATATAAATATGCGCAACTATTCAAAGAAGAAAATTAAAATTTATAATCTTACTCTCATAGTGCTCATAATTATGTTTCTTTTAATGTTACCTTAACAATTGTTTATGTGGTTTAACAGTAAAAAATTGTGTGATTTTCTGGTTTTACACAAGTTTAATGTTTAAACATATGTCTCTTAAGCAATTTCACTTTCTGGATTTGTTAAAATTAGTACATACTAGTTGGAAGGTTTTATTTGCAAATAGCAACATCTTATGTCTTCAGGTATTCCTGTCACAGTGGATCCAGAGTTTTTATTTTACAAATCAAGACTATTCAACAATTGGCAACTTTTTAAAATATAACAGCTTTACTTAAATAGATTATTCTGTTTCTTTATATGGAAATATTTTAATTCCCCATTTCTGGACATTTTTATTCTAAGATGCTAATACAAAACTATTTTATGAAACAAAATATTTTAGCGAAAAAAATTATCTGATATAAAGAAAAATGCTATGTTTTATGTAAGAGAACTAGTTATCTTTTAATTCTCTACTTTTAATTTATTTTTACTTTAACAATTAATGTTGAAAGCTTAGTTTTTGAAACAAAAATTTAAGAACCAAATAAAAGAAATGGGTAAAACATGTAATAATGAGAAAGGATGATAAAAAAGGGCCAATAACAGCAAAAAAAAAAAAAAAAAAAAAAAAAAATCAGCTAACAGGAAATTATCAAAATTAGACATGAATGCAAAAGGGCCTTTACCTAACAAATGCAATCAGTGTAACCTGGCTTACTGTACCCTCAATGAATCCCCAACAATAAAAAAAAAAAAAAGAAAAAAAATTAAACCTGAATGACCAGTAAACATTTAAAATGTCACTTTTCATTAGAAACCAAAATAGATACAAACTAACAATTTTTTTTTGCCCCTATCAAAAGGCAAAGTTTTTTTGCCTTAAACTAGTACAAGCAAGGGAATGGGTACTTTCCTCTACTCCCCGTCAGAGTGGCGATTTGCAACATGCATCGAAAAGCCTTTAAAATGTGCAAATATTCAGAATACATTTGCTTATATTTTTCTTATTCCCTGTGACAGCCTGGAAGAGGGGCCCAGCCACTGAATGTGCAGCCAACATACCGTCCCAGGGTTTGTGACGATCATGCCTTTGCACTCCTCTGCGTACTTCTGCCACTCGAGCTCCTCCCACTGCAGCATGTTGGCGATCTCCTCCTCGGGCACCAGGGCCTTGCTGCATCGCAGCAGGTAGAGGAGGATCTGGTGCATGGACAGCACTTCCTTTCCTCCATCTCCCGTGGGGTGGGGAGGGGGAAAAAGGCAACTTACTCGATTAGCAGCAAAACATCAGCCGAATAGGAAAAATTAGACAATGGCGGGGAAGAGCATGTGTGAAAAAGTAATTTAAAATTTACAGCTTAAACTCAATGCCAAATAATATGAAAGCCATTCATTTCATTGATGAACAGTGCTCATAAACCATCTCATTTACTAAACTGGCAACAACAACATTATAAATGATAAAAGGCTCCATTTGTGAGGTATGAATATAAAAAAGGTGGTTACCTAAATAAATCTAAAACCACCTAGCATAAAGAACCACAGTTTATTATACACAGAACCATGTTATGTCTTAAATATTTTTTCATTCTTTCTAGGGTAACAGATGAAGGCTCTTTAGAAGTGATGTTACTGTCTTAGGGAAATTCTAAGCTTTTATGAGATATTTACAGATGTTTTCAACAAGCTGCTGTTGTGTTATGGTCTAATTTTTTGGTGCTAATGTGCTGCACCTGTCATGATGAATAGAGCTGAAAAGCTGTACTAATATCATAGATGATCATTAAAGTGTTAACACATGGAAAAAATATCAAGTGTTTGAGGCTTACAGAAGTAAATATTGCCAAGTATTAGGGATAAAAAGAACAAAAAGGGTATCATTAAAGTACCTTGGAAAAGCTAACTAATCTGATACTTAATGAATCAAAGATATCCATTCAATGTGGGCATTAATGAGGCACCCACAGGTTTTTGCCTTCTCTTTGGGCTTAGCTTTCTGACCAACATGAGCAACCACCCTGTACCACTTTTCTGTGCCCCCTCCCACCCAAAGGAAGAAAACCAGCCCTAACGGTGGAGAAGACAATTACTTCCCTCTCCCAGGTTATGAGATACACTAGGCAAAGCCATAGAGGACTAAACCTTCACGGAAAAATAAGGGAACCAGAAGCACAAGATGGAGGTGATGGGACAGCAAAAAAGAGTGCCCCATTTGAGTGAGAGACGTTAGTGGCACTCAGAAATTTGGGGTACTAGAAGACAGAAAAGGACACAATATTTTAATAGGAGCTGCTGGGGGCTAAGCACATGGACAAGCCTGCACATCTGAGAGAGAAGAAAGTAAAAGGGCAACCTTTTTTTCGAGGTGTGTTTATCAGATGATGAGCTGAAACTGGACCGCAAAGCTACTATACAGCCACTATAGATGTTGGTATGTATTCATTCATTTGTCCAAATAACCATTCATTTAGTCAACAAATATTTACTAAGCACTTATTATGTAATAGGCACTTTTCAAGGCCCTGGAAACACAGTAGTGACCCAAATAGCGCAAGCCTTGCCTTCCTGGAGCTCACATTCCAGGAGAGAGAATGAGATAATAGAATAGAGAATGAGATAATAAAAAAGTTACATATATCAGGTCAGGATAAGTGCTATGAAAAATAAAACCAAGCAATATTTTAAAAGATGATCAGGAAAAGCCTCTCTGAAGAGGTGCTGTGTGAACAAACCTTCAACGGAGCGAGGGAGTATGCGCCATGCACCATGTGGACACTGAGTGTCCCAGGTAAGAAAACAGCAAAAGCCCCAAGGTGGAGCGGGACTGGGGGGAAGTGAGGAGAATGGGAGAGAGGCAGCAGGGCAGTCAGAGCTCACAAAGCTTCACACAGTCAGGAAGAGCTAAGGATTTTATTCTGAAAATGGGAGCATGTTTTCCAACATATGTGCTGGGCACTGTGACTGGTCCCATGTCACAGTCTTTAGAGTGGGGACAAAACACCAGCTCTAGACCCTCAAGAAGTAAACAGGTTCAGAATGCTTAACCACAGTGGTTCCTAGAGGACTCTTGCAGACATTTTGAAAAGAAAGTTCTGTTAAACAAAGAACTTTAGTTAAACTAAGCCTTTAAACAAAGAAATTGTCTACGAAATGACAAAGTTACAGAATGTATCAATCCACATGAAGACATTTTGTATTTACTGATTCACATTATTGCTAACAGAAGAGAGTTTTTTTATGCCTCATTATAAAACATCTGCCTTAAACCCAAATTACCTTTAATTAGCTAACTTCCATAGTGTTATGGACTCAATGTGTGTATTCCCTCAAAATTCATATGTTAAAATCTGAAGGGATATGGCCCTACAGAAGCCCTGTTAAGAAGGTGACCCACCATCTTCTGATCTGAAAATAGAGCGGGCCACGATAAATAGACCTAAGGAGCTGTCCTAATGCCATAGATGATCATTAAGGTGTTAACACATGGAAAAAAATATCATGAATAGGATTTCCATTAATACACAGAGAAAATCCCCATGAATAGGGTTGGTGCCCTTCTAATAAGAGATAGGAGGGAACTTGCTTCCTTTCTCTGCTTTCTACCGTGTGAGGAAACCGCAAAGACAGCTGTCTAGAACCAAGAAGAGAGTCTTCACCAGCAACCCAACCTTGCTGGAACGCTTTATCTCAGACAACCAGCCTCTACAACTGAGAGAAATACTGATTCTTTCTGAAGCCACCAGTCTATGGTGTGTTTGTCGTGTAGTCCAAACTGAGACATGCTGTTAGGGTTATGTTACTCAGACTCAGTCTCAAACACATTTCTGTCCACATGCGTATGATGTGTGCTCCTCAATGTGAGGTTCCCCTCTTTGCTAAGGAACCCAGATAACCCACAATGCTGCTGTCTGTCTGAGTCCAAGGGGCCTGATGTGAGCAGGTGCACAGGAAAACGTCTGAAGCCAGGATAAGAAGCCTGTATATAACACGAACACACGTACAGAACAGCAGAAACAAAGGGAACCGAGAGGGCCTTGAAAAGATCTGTCATACTACCTATATCCACTAGAAATTAAGGAAAGTATGAAACAGCATTTGGCTTACAATCTCTGTATTTGATGAGATTGCTCAAGAGTACCTAGGCCTATAAGACAGATTAGGAGTGTAAAACACCATGAGGAGAAAAATGTTGTTTTGCTGTAAGGATAAGAAAAAAGATTCACATTTTACAAGGGAGAGGGGAAATGGTGGAAAGAGCCAGATCTAGGTATACAAAATAGTGCCCGAATCTCCCCACAGGCAGTTATGGCTGGCTGACCCCATGGTACTTCAGATAAAAAGGAAATAAACAGGCAGTGCCTGTGGCTTAAAGGAGTAGGGTGCCAGCCCCATATGCCAGAGGTGGGGGGTTCAAACCCAGCCCTGGCCAAAAACTGCAAAAACAAACAAAAGAAAGGAAATAAACTAGGGCCATTGAATTTAACATGCAAAGACTGAATGAGAGAGGAATACTTATGTCTACAAACCAGGGATCTCTTAAAGCTCAGACTCTGTGGTAAATGAATGGTATAGGCACTACCCAATTAAATACCTACAAGAAAAAGAACCAAGGCGGCAGGTGCTTGTAAGACTCTCAAATACCTACTTTCTAATTTAGGGGGAAAGCTATGGATGAGGGAGGAGTGAAGTTGTTTTTTTTTTTTTTTTTTCAGTTTTTGGCAGGCGCTGGGGTTTGAACCCACCACATCCAGCATATGGGGCTGGCACCCTACTCTTTTGAGCCACAGACACTGCCCAGGGAGGAGTGAGTTTTATAGCAGCATGGAAACTAGACATTAAAAAAAAAAAAACAAAAAAAAAACATACGCATCAGTTGCAAAGTGGGTGATGCTGAAAGGAGAAACGACGAGTCCATAATGAAACCTGCTAAACACTTTACAAGGCAACTGAACCTTAACAAGATTGCTATTCACCACTGCGGAGAAGTAGAAGCTCAGGATGGACAACCTAACATGCAAGACCTACCAAGGAAGGGGACGTGAGACTCTGCTCCCTGTCTGATCTTGGAGTTTAACCCTCACAGCAATGTAAGGGAAGGCTCACAAACTGGCATGAAAACTGGCCTCCTGCCAGTAGGGGAGGACTGAAGCCCTCACTCCCAGCCTGGCAGAAAAAACACTCCATAAACATCTGTGGAATGACTTTCTGAGGCAGACAAATACTTGGCCACTTGCTCTCAGATGGCCATGAATTTGCTGATGTTAATGAATTGGCTCTTTTGGTTTGTCTGCTTTGCCACATGTTTATGTTGGGGATTTATGGAACTATGTCACTGAGGGCTAGGAAGTAATTTTTATCTTCTTGGCTGGAATAAATAGAACATGACATAAATGAGAAATGAGAGTGGGTAAGCTAAGGTTAGCAGGAATTCTGCCAGCTCTGGGGCTGGAACTGTGACAACGGCTCATTATTTGGGAAGAACTGGAGTTTGTGTTTCAGGGAATGAATCTGGACAGTCATTAATGAACTGACAGGCCTTATAAACTGTGTCTTAGAGACCCAATTCCTCCTCAGTTTCTAGTGCTTGATTATTTATATAGTTATTTGGGAGAAGGGGGTAATTTGTTAAAGAATTTGTGTTAAGTATATGATTGCTCAAAGGAGTTTTTCTCAACCATGTAACACTCAATTTTAACAAATATAAAAACATCTTCCTCTCCCTCTGCACTGAGAATAACTGTCTGACTGCCTTCCTGTGTCTTCTGTACATCCCTACTGAGATGCCTCTATGTAATCTTGTTTAGTAAAAATTGTATTAACAACAGACATTTTCTAAATTTTGCAAATATAAAGTTGCATCATGATGTTGTATCAATTGATATTGTTTTCAAACCACACTTGCCTCCTAGAAATTTTGAGACACTCTCTTCCTTGGGCCCTTGCCAGCCTAAATCTGACAAACCTGACAACTGCTCCAGATGGAGCAACTTCCAAAAATAAATTTTCTAGACAGTCAATTTACAAAACTAATCCAAGATTTTCATTGTTTTACTATTGGGGTGATACAATGAATAGGGTTTCCCCTGTGTCAGCAGTCCCAACCTTTTTGGTACCAGGTTTCAGGGAAGAACATTTTCCACAGCTGGGAAGAGGTGGGGGATGTGACAGGAGGCGAAAGCTCAGGCAGTGATGCGAGCCATGGGGACTGGCTGCAAATACAGATGAGGCTTCGCACACTAGCCCACAACTCAGCTCCTGCTGTGTCGCTCTAGTACTAACAGGCCACGGACTGGTACTGGTCCGGGATTGAGGACCACAGCCCTAAGTGCAATCTTACTATCTTCTATTATGACCTAAACCAGCCCTAATTACAGTCAGAATAAAACCTTAACAGGGAAGGTGTGGCGGTGGCTCATAACTATAATCCCAATATTCTGGGAGGGCCAGGCAGGATTGTTTGAAGCCAGGAGCTTGAGACCAGCCTGAGCAAGAGTAAATCCCTGTCTCTATTAAAAATGGAAACAGTAGGTGGTCATGGTTGTGTGTGCCTGTAGTCCTGCTACTTGGTAGACTGAGAATCACCTGAACCCAGGAGTTTTAAGATTGCTGTGAGCTGTGATGACACCACTGCATTTCAGTCCCAGCAACAGAGCAAAATCCTTTCTCAAAAACAAACAAAAGAGAAAACAATCTCAACAAACTGGTTATATTTCATATCAGTTATTTTGTAACCAAAGGCAAATAATAGAATAATTTGAGAAAATTCTTATCTCAATAAACTGTGGTCACTCTGTGATTTGGTTTCTCAAAAACTGGCCTGCACCAAATAATTCTTATTTTAATTTGGGGTAAATTTGTATAAAGCAACTGAGACAGTTGTCTTCAAAAGGCATAAACTGGCCTGGCATGGTGGCTCACGCCTGTAATCCTAACACTCTGGGAGGCTGAGGAGGGTAGATTACCTAAACTCACAGGTTTGAGACCAACCTGAGCAAGTATAAGACCCTATCTCTAAAAATAGCCAGGCGTTGTGGCAGGCACCTATAGTCCCACCCACTTAGGAAGCTGGGGCAAGAGAATAGCTTAAGACCAAGAGTTTGAGGTTGCTATGAGCTGTGATGCCACGGCACTCTACCCAGGGTGACAAAGGGAGACCCTGTCTCTAAATAAATAAATAGACAAACAAACTGCACATATAAAGGTTATAATGACTTATAAAACTTGTACTTTCAATTAGATGTTGTAATAAATTGCTATTTAAAAAAAAGCAGGGAGGGCAATGGGTAGGGCCACATCTATGGTGCATCTCAGAATGGGTACAGGCGATTGCACTAATGTACACAGCTATGATTTAACAATAAAATAAATAAATAAATAAATAAATAAATAAATAAGACCAGTAACATGGAAAGGAAAGAACCCATTTGTTTGCCACGTTTGATTAATAAACTCAGATAAATTTCCAAATGTCTCCTAAACAATTTAAGTGCACTTCTACAAATTAACCTGCCTTTAATATTTTTGAAACTTATCTGTTACTTGGGAGGCTTAGATCTACATGGATACCTATCCCCCCTTAGGGTTAGAGAGTGAGTAAAATTACAGAACTTTAATATTTAGAGTTATTCTGTAAGATTTTTACTTCTCATTTGATTTGAAACATAAAAAAACCCAATTTAATAACATGGTAAATCTATAAACAGATTATGTTTAAAACTTGCTCTAAAAAAGCCATAGGAAATGATTTACATTAAAGCTGCTCTGAGAATTGGCATATTCTGCTTACCCTTGGCTTTGGCCCTCTCTGAGTTGCCCATCCGTGTGCTCGGTCTCTCCTGGACTTCTTCCCTCACACCTAAACTCCAGCTCCCAAAAGCTGCATAACCTAGAAAGCTTCAAACCTCATTTAATCTTCTCAAGTCAAGTAAAAACACAAAAGCACTGTTTATCTCAATAAATATCTTTTTTTTTTTTTTTTTTTTTTTAACATTTCGGGCAGACAAAATAGCTTTTATTTTTCTCTCCATCTTCCCTCTAAATGCCCCCCGTTTATGCACAATGACTGTCACACAGATCCAACCTTGTGTTCTCAGGCTTTCTAACTCCAAATGTCCAAGTGGTATCAGGCTCTCCGATATTTCCTAAAATTATTAAATAAGAATCTAGGTGGATGCCTGGAAACTATAACTGTTATGTGGTTAAATCCAAGTACTAAATTTTTTCAAGACTGCATCATCTGGGGGGTTTACCAAAGGAACAGGTGTGTATGACGAAACAACCCTTCCTCATCTGGTCTTTGTGAACAGGAGCTCTGAATCTCTGTGCCTGGCAAAAGACTCACCACTCCTTCCCATCAACTCCAATCCTTGTACTCAAAGCCTCTCCCTTGTGATTTCCCTTAAGACCATTAAGATCAATCTTATTCTGGTATTTGTGTTTATTATACTTTAGTTATTTCTAAAAACACATTAGGTCATCTCCCATCTCCTAGAACATGGGCAGCATAAGATATGGGGGATCCCTACTCTGATCCATCTAATTTCTGGACTTTTCCTGCTGTGCTTTCAGAACTTAACAATCACTCAACAGCAAAATCTTCTATTTCCTTTCTCTGCTCCCTTACCTTCCTACTCTTACTCAAACTACATTCTCTCCTGATGACACTGGTTCCCTTGTAACTCTCAAGTGCTGGTCATTTTCTCCTGCACTCCCTCCCCCCGTCCCATTCAACACAGCCTGGAGGAGGCCTTGCCTTTTACTCAACATTGCCACCTTCAGATCATTCTTCCTTCTCCTTGCCCTTGGAAAGTATCACCTGCCACGCCTCCTGGTTATATCATTTGCAGAGCTCCCATTTCTTGAATTTGACTCACAACTCACTGTCAGTCTTTTCAGTCCTTTCAGCACTGTCACTGCCAAAATTCTCAGTGATTTCAATTTGTACATAACTGTTCCTTCCAAATTGCTCAGCCCTCACACTCCTGAATCTCCTCTCATCTGCTTCTCTGTTGGTTGGCTTGGGTGACAGGTGGAAGGACTCCTTGCTCTGGCAACACCCCAAAGGTCATGTCTAAGACTTTGTCCTTGGCCTGGTTCAGTGGCTTTTGCCTGTAATTTTAACACTGTGGGAGGCTGAGGCATGTGGATTGCTTAGGATCAAGGGTTCAAGATGAGCCTAAGCAAGAGTGAGATCTGATTTCTACTAAAAATAGAAAAACTAACTGTGCTTGGTGGCCCACACTCTTAGTCCCAGCTACTGAGGAGGCTGAAGCAACATGCTCTCTTGAGCCCAAGAGTTCAAGGTTGCTGTGAGCTATGATACTACAGCGCTCTACCCAGGGTAACAGAGTGAGATTCTGAATTACAAAATGAAAAAAAATTGCCTCTTTACCAAAAGTTACTATGTCTCTGTACTGGGTTAGTGTGCAGTTTACTATGTTAAACTATTTTAAATTGCACTTAAACTTTATGTCGACCCTCTATTTCAATTTCAAAAATCTCACTCTTTACTGACCAACTGCTGTGAAGAGCAAGATAGAGATTGTGAGAGCTGTGGGCTAATGCAGGCTAAGGAAACACATTTCTTGATATTGCTTCATTACTGCATTGTTAGGAATCTGAACATTTTTCACTTTTGTAAGTAGTACTGTTCTAGACACCTTTGCACACATTACTGGCTGTTAATGAATTATGTAATAACATACATTTCCAAGAGTTAATGGATTTATAAGGATGAACTCTTTTGGTGTTTCCAGTCATTATTTGAAAGTGGTTAGCTTGGCCAAGCATGGTGACTCACGCCTGTTTTCCTAGCCCTCTGGGATGCTGAGGTGGGAGGGTCCCTTGAGCTCAGGGGTTTGAGACCAGACTGAGCAAGATAAGACCCTGTTTCTACTAAAAATAGAAAAACTAGCTGAGTGCCATCGTGGGCGCCTATAGTCTCAGTTACTCAGGAGCTGAGGCAAGAGGATTGCTCAAGCCCAAAAGTTTGAGGTTGCTGTGGGCTATGATGCCATGATGCTCTACCCAGGGCAACAACAGAATAAGACTCTCTCACACACACACACACACACAAAGTGAAGAATGCTGTGTCAAGAGCACAGGCTGACTTCACGTGCTTTTTCCTTATATAGAAGGCTCTTATCAATTTGGGTTCTGGAAAAGTGAGATGAGCTCTTTCTACATTCACCATCTGTGTTTTTTAACATTCTGACCAGATAATGTCCGTGGATCTGTGAAATCCCCTGTGTTCACCCATTCGTTTCTCTACTGCTTTACTTGTAGGCATTACATCTTGCAGAAAAGATGTAATGTAACAGCTACCACCACCAGTTTGTTTTTATTTTTTGTTTTTGAGACAGAATCTAACTCAGTCGTCCTAGGTAGAATGCTGTGATGTCACAGCTCACAACAACCTCAAACTCATGGGCTCAAGCAATTCTCTTGCCTTAGCCTTCTAAGTAGCTGGGACGAAAGGTGGCCGCCATGAGGCCCAGCCAGTTTTGTTTTGTTTTGTTTTGTTTTGTTTTGTTTTGTTTTGTTTTGTTTTGTTTTGTTTTGTTTTGTTTGTGGGGTGGGGAGAGAGTTAGTAGAGAGGGTGTCTCACTTTGCTCAAGCTGGTCTCAAACTCCAGAGCTCAGGCAATCCACCTGCCTTGGCCTCTCAGAGTGCTAGGATTATAGGCATGAGCCACTGTGCTCGGCCCACCAGTTTAGTTTGGGGTAATTCCTGTTTCTGTCTTATATGTATCTTCATACAAATAAGATAGAAAAATCGGTCTCTAATTCAACATGGAAAGAATTGAGTTGGGATGTAGATGTTGACATGGCAATGTAATATCTAGGAAATAGAGGAATGGCTGTCAAGTTTTCTATCTGATAAAGATCTTCAGATTCTGAAACAGGAAGAAAATAGCAATGGATTGAGAGAGGATGACTTGCCTCTTTCTTCCCTCAGCCTGGCAGTTTGTAACACATTTTTCCAGATTCAGACAAATTTGCTGGCATGGCCATTTTCAGTTTTATTTTCTTCTGTTTCTACTATTGGTTATCTTAGAAGTTAAGTGAGGCTGATTAACTAGAGTTATTTTCTTCAAAAGACAAGAGGCCATTAAATAACACTTTTTTATTCATGACATGTAAAACCAAAGCAAGAAGGTGGAGGGAAAAATACCACATAAAAGATTTATTTTGTTTTCAAAATACCACAAAAGAAAATCTAAACATCTTATAAAGATCACATTAGTGATGTAATGGCAGCCTTATATTTTGAAATAAACTCATCTGTTCAATCACCATAATTTCTGGGGGTGATATAGTACGTTTGAATCAAGTAGACTTGATATTGATTCTTCTTAACACTCACTTGAAGATATAAATGTTTATTAATATGTAATGCCTAAGTCAAATGTGTAATGATAAATCATGTGACTGCAAGGATTTAATTTGACTTACATTATTACTTCAAATATTTTCAGAAATTACCAATACGCTAGCTCTCCTAAATTCTCTATATAGTAGATCCTTTAACATTTTTTCCTGTGAAACTAAATTTCTGAAATCTAAATTCAATCAATATTAAATATAGAATCATAGACCAGAGAAATTTGTACAATTTCATATGCAATGTGGAAGACAATGATTTATCTCACATATTAAGGTTAAGGTACCGAGATTATTCTCAACACTTTGTAAATGCTGAATAAATATTATTTTCCCTTCGGACTACAAAAACTTCTGACATGCCACATGCATTGCAAGAATTGTAGTTGTAATTATGAAAATATACATAGAAACAGACTGACATTCAGTAAGTACAAACACTTAAGGCAAATCCCTGTTCCTGAAGAATCAGAAAACATTCAACACAGCAGCACAGTTCAACAGTTTTTGATGTTAGAGCAAGGATATACTATAGCTATGTTCATTGTTTCATATCTCTGTATCTGTGTTTGTCCATTGGACAGATAATTGATATACATGTAATTCTCCAGTTCAGAATATCTGTGCAAGGATGAGTTTTCATATATTTTGCCCTGTAGAAAATATGATTAGGAGAAAATAAATATCATTTTCTTAAACTGCATATCTATTATCAAACCAGCATATTCAGATTGTAAGGGATATATGTTTATTATAGCAATATATTCCTTACAGTCTTCAGGGATAGTTGGCCACAGGGATAATGAGTTAAAATCCTTCTTAGAAAATCCAAAGAAACTATCTTCATATCATAGCATGCAACAATGATGAAGGGATATGTGCTCAAGTGTTCAATGGACTATGTTACTTTATTCTACAGTTTTCTCTATGCAAAAACAACATTAATGCTTTGATCTGTCATCCCCTTTGCTACCACGAATATAACAATGTCTAAAATACCTCCCCCAATTCATTTTTGTAATGAGAAATAGAAAAGGCAAATATATATTTTGCATGTGTCTGAGGGTTGTAACATTGCAATCTTGCAGCTTTCTGAGAAGAAAAATAGTGGAAGTGAGTACAGAAGGTTGTCTAGAACTATCAATCTTTCTTAGAAGACTTCAAAACAAGGCCCAAGAAATCATTCCAGTCCTAAAAACTATAAAGACAAACTAAAAACTGTTTCCAAAAAGCATGACTCTTCATCTTGAATTTCAATCATTGGCTTACCTTTAGGATTTTATAAAAAACAAAAACAAACAAACAAAAAAAAAACTTAAAAATAAAATTTGGCTCTTAATCCATCTAATTCTTGTGTGGAAAATTTCTATTTGTTCTAAATTATCAAATCCTGTGTAGAGTAACAAGCACTTAACTATTTATTAAGCAAAAACAAACTTCACTCTGACAACCTTAATCAAGGAGCTGTGAACATTAAGCTTGTGGTTAAGACTGATCAATAAGTCTCCTTGTCCTATCTCTCACTATGCTCTCTGTCAAAGTAAAGTCGTGCTTCACTTAACAATGAGATATGTTGCGTGAACATCATAGATTGAATTTACACAGACCTAAATATTAATGGCGTACCACAGCCCTACACTAAATGCTCCAGGGCTACAAACCTCTACTGCATGTTGCTCAACTGAATATTGTAGGTAATGTAACACAGTAGTGTTTGCATATCTAAACATAGAAAAAAAATTAACAATATGGTATTGTTATCTTAAAGGATTACCACCACATATATAGTCCCTCACGGATGGAAACATCATTAGGCCGTGGCTGACTGTCGTCTCACGGTCATCTCTGTGAATCACGCCTGTGTCCCTACTCCATTCCTGAGCCTGCCCTGAATATTGTTTCCTTATTCACTAGAGCCTATCTGTGCCTTTCCGAGCGTATTTTATGTTGTTGATTGTAATAGAGGGTAGAAGCAGCATCTAAGGCCCACAGAATTTTACACAGGGCTTGTAAAAGTCAGTTCCCAGCACAAACAAGACAAATGAAAACCACAAAAACCTCAGTACAGCTCCTTTAAAACTTCTAATATTGATTATTTCATAAACCAGGATGAATCATGACGAAAGATGACAAGGTCAATCAACCTATCGGAGGATATTTTTATCTGATATTCTTCGTTGACAGATAACGTCTTTTTAGAAAAGCCGTTTTTCAAAAATATGAAAAACATACTTACCATCTTTTATAAGTAAAAACAAAACAAAACTTAACATCATTCTAATTCCTCAAGAATTTAAATACATTTCTAAATACAATTATCTAAAAATTGTGCTGAAAACTAGCTTAGCCTTTAACTAGTGAAAAGTTTTAAAAAGAATTAAAAATTAATCTTAAAACTAACACTTGAATTTCCATTAGGTAGGGGTCTGTGTTTAGAAAAATAACTGGAGAAGCCACCAGAGGGCACTGATTAGCAGGAAGCTAGTGAAAGTAAAATCCTTAATATCACAACTGCGTGTAAACGAATAGAATGAAAGAGAAAGGGAAACGGTGCAGTGCTGTGGCTCAAAGGGGCAGGGCACCAGCCCCACATGCTAGAGGTGGCAGGTTCAAATCCAGCCCCCGCCAAAAACTGTGAAATAAATAAATAAATAAATAAAAAGAATTAAAAAAAAAAAAAGTAAGGGAAATGGTAAGAAGAACAAGAAAGAAGATAATTAGCAATATGTTGGGACAAGACTGGATTCTTTGTTGGCAGTAAGCACTGCGGGACAGTGTTTAGTACTTGGAGATGCGTGTACTGGATCATGAAAACTATTCGTCCACATTTCCTAACTTATAAAAAAAAATTGAAGTCTTAGGGATTCAACTTGGATCATTCTTCCCACCCCATCTTCCCTGCACTCATGTGACACTACAGTCCTGGCAAAGGGTCTGCCCCACAGAACTTTTTTCTGCTTTTCTGTGACAAGATCTGCCTTTGTGGGGAAGCAATGCTCACAAATCTATCTAGTTTTCCATAGTTCTTTTAAAGGGCCCCCCACAACCTCTGCTAGCAGTTTCCTGTTGTGTTTCATAATGAGAGATTCTTTGGTATTTTTTTTTTTTCACCTTGGGGTTTTAAGCTCTGTCCTTCATTTGGGTTCAAGGATTTGGAACAGGAATTTAGAATTGCAGGTCCTGACTTCATCTTTCCATTATGCCCAGCTATAATAGCTACTATGGACCAATAAGGGGAGATGTGATGACATCAAATCACATTAAAATACTGCAACAATAAAAATCACAAATGCTTCAGTAACAAAAAGCCAGTAAAAGATTCCCCAGCTTGAATATATTCCCTTCTGATGTTTCTAGGGAGAAACTGGCTATCCAAGTTATCCCCTTACAAACTAAAAGAAATGAATGGAAATTAAAGTACCAGAATGTTTATTGCAGCCCAATTCATAATTGCTAAGTCATGGAAGAAGCCCAAGTGCCCATCGACCCACAAATGGACTAGCAAATTGTGGTACATGTATACCATGGAATATTATGCAGCCTTAAAGAAAGATGGAGA
>CAUYPK010059954.1:0-17436 GCA_963574355.1 Loris lydekkerianus
CAAAGAAAAAAACCATCAATGTACAAGGTCTTGTCTTACGACGGAGGATTTAAAAAAAAATTTAGTATTTTGGCAGGCTGGGCAAGGGACTTGAAGAGAAACTTCTCTGAAGAAGACAGACACATGGCCTACAGACATATAAAAAAAATGCTCATCATCCTTAATCATCAGAGAAATGCAAATCAAAACTACTTTGAGATATCATCTAACTCCAGTGAGACTAGCCCATATCACAAAATCCCAAGACCAGAGATGATGGCGTGGGTGTGAAGAAAAGGGAACACTTCTACACTGCTGGTGGGAATGCAAATTAATACATTCCTTTTGGAAAGATGTTTGGAGAACACTTAGAGATCTAAAACTAGACCTGCCATTAATCCTATAATTCCTCTACTAGGTATATACCCAGAAGACCAAAAATCACACATTATAACAAAGGTATTTGTACCAGAATGTTTATTGCAGCCCAATTCATAATTGCTAAATCATGGAAAAAGCCCATGTGCCCATCGATCCACGAATGGATTAATAAATTGTGGTATATGTACACCATGGAATATTATGCAGCCTTAAAGAAAGATGGAGATTTTACCTCTTTCATATTCACATGGATGGAGCTGGAACATATTCTTCTTAGTAAAGTATCTCAAGAATGGAAGAAAAAGTATCCAATGTACTCAGCCTTACTATGAAACTAATTTATGGCTTTCACATGAAAGCTATAACCCAGTTATAACCTAAGAATATGGGGAAGGGCCAGAGGGAGGGTAGGGAGGGTGGAGGATGGGCAAAGGGAGGGTGACTGGTGGGAATTGCACTTAACGGTGCATCTTACAAGGGTACATGTGAAATTTAGTAAATGTAGACTATAAATGTCTTAACACAATAACTAAGAAAATGCCGTGAAGGCTATGTTAACCAGTGTGATGAAAATATGTCAAATGGTATATAAAACCAGTGTATAGTGCCCCATGATCGTATTAATGTACACAGCTATGATTTAATAATAAAAAAATGTATTTAGTATTTTGCTTAACTTTAGGATTTTGGTTCTAGGTTAACAGTATCTTAAAATCTGGAAAGCTGGTGTGTGTGTGTTAGAGAAGGGGACAGGCAGAGGAAAGCAATACCCTAAAGCCTGCAAATAGTGCATTGCTTTAGAAACAGTTTCAGTAGCCAAGATCTTCTTCTCTCCTGTCCAATGGAATGTAACACAGCAAAAACTTAAAAAGACACATTTCTCCAACAAAGTCCCAGTGGATGGGCATCAGGATAATCCCCAAACGAGGTTCCAGACTATATGTATAGGCAGTCCATTTTTTCCATGAGTATTCAGTCTAAATCCAGATCATAACAATTATTTATTCCTTCCCCTCCTACTCATGCATTTGGTCATTATAAATAATAGACTTTTTGTAAGTCTATAGTAGAAACTTTAGGGCACACCAAGCTCAAAACACCTTCTTTCAGCCCTCTAGGCACGGCCTGGTCCCTTCCCTGAAATTGTCAACCTGCCATGCTCTTTGTACCCAACCTTGTGTTAGACATCTCTGCTTCTAAAGGGCCTTAACTAATGTTCCCAACCCCTACCCATAACCCCCACAACACCTTGCCCTTGATTCTGTTAGAACACTTAATATGCTCTTTTACTTATTTTTTCTTTCTATTTTTAATTTAAAAAATTTCAGAATATTACAGGGGTAGACACATTTTGGTTACATAATTTGCTTTTGTACATTTTAAGTCAAAGTTGTAAGTGTGCCCTTTACCCAGAAAGTGTTCATTGCAACTGTTAGGTGTGAATCGACTCAGCTCCTACTACCCTTCCCCTTATTATATTTTTGTTGAACTCTATTTTTAATGTGCACATAATGTGTTGATTGGCATGTTCTAATTTAGTACACTGAGTACATGTGGTGTTTGTTTTCCAGTCTTGTGATACTTCACTTAGAAAAATGGTCTCTATTTCCATCTGAATTTTTACAAAAGATACTAGACCACTGTTTGTTTGTTTGTTTGTTTTTTACCATGACTGAGTGGTATTCCATCATATATCACCTTTTATGAATCCACTCATGTGTTCATGGGCACTTGAGTTGTTTCCACATCTTTGCAATTCTTGCGAATTGTGCTGCTATAAACATATATGTGCAAGTGTATTTTTGATTAAAAAATACCTTTTTTATCCAAAGATATCTTTGGATAAATACCTAGTAGTGGTATTGCTGGATCAATTGTCAGGTCCACTTTTAGTTATCTGAGGTATCTTCATATAACTTTCTGTACACATTGTATGAGTTAGCCATCTCACCAACAGAGAATTGATGTTCCTTTCTCTAGGACTTTTTGATAGGAGCTGTTCTCACTGGTGTTAGGTGATATCTCATTGTTGTTTTGATTTGAATTTCTCTGATGATTAAAAATGTGGAGCATGTTTTCATGTGTCTTTGTTGGCTAATAGACTATTTTCCTTTGAAAAGTTTCTGTTCATGTCTCTTCCCCACTTTTTTAAAAAAAATTTATTTTACACATCCCTCTTTAATTAATCCCTTCCTGCCTGGGAGTGTGATCTGGGGTTGCCAGGCCACCTAGGGTATGCTGAGGACCCTGATCCAGAAGCCGCAATCTATCAGCAGAGCTTAGCAAGCCCTGATTGATTCATTCTGCAAATATTTATTAAGCTAACTCTGAGGACCATTTTTTTTTTCCTTTTATTAAGTCATATACACATAGATCTTGAATACATTTATGCTTTTGTGGGGTACAATGTTTTGATTTTTTTAATACAATTTGGAATGCTTACATCAAACTAATTAATATAGCTTGCACCTCATTTACTTAATTATTGTGTTAAGACATTTGTGGTCTATATTTGGTAGTTGAGGACCACTCTGTCAAGACCCTGTAGATACAACTATGGACAAAACAAAGCCCTTCCCCTCAGAGCACAGATGAAGCAGATAGATCATAGTATGTTTTAGGACAGGTGCACGCCTGTAATCCCAGCACTCTGGGGGGCTGAGGCGGGTAGATTGCCTGAGCTCACAAGTTTGAGACCAGTCCGAGTAAGAGCGAGACCCGGTCTCTCAAAATACCCAGGTGTTGTGGTAGACACCTGTAGTCACAGCCACTTGAGTACTTGGGAGGAAGAGGCAAGAGAACCACCCAAGCCCACGAGTCTGAGGTTGCTATGAGCCGTGACACCATGGCACTCCACCATCTCTTGCTCACTTTTTAATGGAGTTGTATAATTTCTTCTTACTGAGTTCCTTGAATTGTTTTTAAATTCTGGGCATCAGCTCTTTACCAGATGTACAGCATGCCACTATTTCTTTCATTCTGCAGGTTGTCTATTTAGTGTACTCTACTGATTGTGTTCTTAGCTTTGCAGAAACTTTTAAAATTTGCTCAGGTTAAATTTGTTTATCTATGTTGTTGCTGTGATTGCTTTTGGGGTCTTCTTCATAAATTCTTTCCCTAGGCCAATATCTAAAATGGATTTTCCCAACATTTTCTTCTGGAATTCTTACAGTTTCATGCCTGCAGTTCAAGTCTTTTATTTCTGTGAATTAATTTTTGTGAATGGTGAGAGGTGTGGATCCTGTTTCAGTCTTCAACTTGTAGCTATCCAGTTTTCCCAGCACTATTTATTGAATAGGAATTTTTTTCCACTGTGTATGTTTTTTCCTGCTTTGTCATAGATCAGATGGGAATATGAGGATGGTTTAATCTCTGGGTTCTCTATTCTGTAGGTCTATGTCTCTGTTTTTGTGCCAGTACAAATGCTGTGTTGGTTGCTATGGCCTTGTAGTATAGCTTGAAGTCTGATAGAGCAATGCCTCCAGATTCGTTCTTAGTAAGTAAGGTTGCACTGGCTATTCAAGATGTTTTCTGGTTCATACAAAGTGTAGAATTAATTTTTCTAGAGCTGTCAAAAATTATATTGGTATTTTAATGAGGATTGCATTGAACCTGTAAATCACATTAGTTAGTATAGACATTTTAGCAATGTTGATTCTGCCAATCCGTAAGCATTATATGTTTTTCCATCATTTGCATCCTCTGAAATTTCTTTCCTTGGTGTTTCATAATTCTTCCTATAGAGGTCTTTCACCTTGTTAGTTAAATATATTCCTAGGTATTTTATTTTCTTTGTTGCATTTTTAATTTGATTCTAAGCTTGAGTGTTGTTGGTGTATATGAAAGCTACTGATTTGTGTACATTGATTTTGTTACTTGAGACTTTACTGAATTTATTTATTAATTCCCAGAAGCTCTTGACTCTTTGGAGTTTTCTAGACATAAGATCACCTTGTTAGCGAACAGTGATAATTTTACCTCTTCTTTCCCCCATTTGGATACCCTTGATTTACTTCTCTTGCCTGATTGCTCTGGCTGGGATGTCAAGTACTAGGTTGAATAGAAGTGGTGAAAGTGGGTAACCTTGTCTGATTCCACATCTAAGTGGGAATGCTTTCAATTGCTCCCCATCCAGTATGATATTGGCTGTGCATTGGTAATATATGGCCTTTATAATTGAGGAATTTCCCATCTACAGGTATTTTGTTAAGTGTTCTTATTATAAAACAGTGCTGAATTTTGTCAAATTCTTTTTCTGTGTCTGTTGAAAGGATCATATGGTCTTTGTTTTTGCACATATTTTTGTGATGAATTATGTTTGTAGATTTTCATACATTGAACCATTCATGTATTTCTGTGACAAAGCCCTCTTGATTGTGATGAATTTTTTTTTTTTTTTTTTGATGTGCAGCTGAATATGGTTTGTTAAAATTTTATTGAGGATTTTTGCATCTACATTCATAAGGGATATTGGTTTTTAGTTTTCTTTTTCAGTTGTGTCCTTTCCTGGCTTTCAAGGTGATATTAGGTATGTAGAGTGAGTTGGGGAGGAGCTCTTTCTTCTCAATGTTATGAAATAATTTCTGCACTGAGATATAAGTTCATTGTAGGAGGTTTGGTAAAATTTGAGTGTGAAATCATCTGGATTGGGAGTTTTTTTGTTTGGAAGATTTTTTATTGCCACTTCAATTTTGATGCTTGATATTGGTCTGCTCAGGAGTTCTATTTCTTCCTGATTGAGCCTAGGGAACTCATGTATTTTCAAGATTTTGATCATTTTTTCAAATTTGTGAGCATAGAGATTTTTATAGTATTTGGAAATGACTTTTTGCATTTCTGTGATATCAATTGTAATTTATCCTTCTTCATTTTTCAATGGACTCATTCCAGACAAACTGCAGGGATTTTTTTTTGTTTATTTGTTTGTTTGTATGGTTTTTTTTTTTTTTTGCAGTTTTTGGCTGGGGCCAGGTTTGAACCCTCCACCTCTGGTATATGGGACTGACACTCTATTCCTTGAGCCACAGGCACTGCCCCAATCCTTTTTCATTTTTAATTGCCTTTTTCTTCTGTTTCTGGTTAATCTAGCAAGAGGCTTGCCAATCTTGTTCATCTTTTCAAAGAACCAACTTTTTGCTTCATTAGTCTTCCATTATAGTTCTTTTGTTCTCAATTTCATTTATTTCTGCTCTGATCTTGATTATTTCTTCTTTGGGGTTTGGGATTGGTTTACTTTTCCTTACCTAGTTCTTTGAGATAATTCATTATACTATTGATTTTTTTTTTTCATTAGATTCATTAGATTTTTCATTCAATTCATTTGATTATTGATCTGTGAACTTATGGATGTGGGTATTTTAAGGCTATGATTTTTCCTCTCAGGACTGTTTTTGCTGTATCCCACAGAGTTTGATAATTTGTGTCCCATTATCATTTAGTTTGAGGAATCTTTTGACTTCCATCTTTACTCATTGATCCAACCATCATTCAGCAATAGGTTGTTTAGTTTCCATGATTTTGTGTGGGAATGAATATTTCTATTGGAATTGATTTTTAATTTTATTCCATGGTGGTGTGATAAAATATGTGGTATCCTTTTTTTTGTTGTTGTGTGTTTGTTTGTTTGCTTTTTTAATATGATGAAATATGTCTTGTGTTCTAGAATGGGATCAATTTTAGAGAATGTTCCTTGAGCTGATGAGAAGAATGTATATTCAGTAGTTTTGGGGTAGAGTGCCCTGTAAACATCTTTTGGGTACTTTTGTTCTTGAGTCCTGTTTAAGTCCATTGTTTCTTTGCTTATCTTCTTTGTGGAGGATTTGTCTGGTTCTGTCAGTGGGGTGTTGAAGTCTCTGGCATTATGACACTGGTGTTTATCATTTTGTTTAGATATAGTAGATTTCTTTTTATGAATCGGGCGTTCCTGTGTTAGGTGGATAATATTTAGTATCATTAAATCTTCTTGGTGAATTATTCCCTTCAACATTATATAGTTACCATTTTTGTCTTCTTTACTCTTGTTGATTTCAAGTCTATCTTATAGATGTAAGAATGACTACACCAGCTTTCTATTGGTTTTCATTTACGTGGAATATTACATTGTCTCATTTCATTCCTGCTTTACCTTGCTTGTGTGCTCTTTCCAGACTCATTTAAGTCAGGTACCATTTAAATGAGACATTTTGAGATATTTGAGAAACATTGCTATTTCTAAATCATAAAGGATCTGTCTGGTTCATCTACTGGGTTCTGTAATAATTTTCTTGTGGGAAATTATTGTCATAAGCTTGTAATGCAATTTATAGATTGGGTTAGTCTGATAAATATTCAGAATCTTCCCATTTTCTTCTTTCACTATTGCTCCATCACAGATGGCACAAAGGAGACCTTGGGTAAATTAATGTGTCTTTGCAGAATATATGTTGTCTTGACTGAAAGCTCTGAGGAGATAGAAAATCTACTGGCAGCCCTCACAAGTTGGAAACATGCTTAGTAAGAAAAAATTCTTGGTCAGCAACACTAAGATGTTGTTTGGACTTACTTTTATTCTTATTCTTTGAGTTGGTTTGTTTTGTTTTTTTCTTTTTTTGAGACAGAGTCTCACTATGTCACCCAGGCTATGGCATCACAGCTCACAGCAACCTCAAACTCTTGGGTTTAAGCAATTCTCTTGCCTCAGCCTCCTAAGTAGCTGGGACTACAGGCACCCACCACAATGCTTAGCTATTTTGTTGTTGCAGTTGCCATCATTGTTTGGCAGGCCCAGGCTGAGTTCCAGCCCGCCACCTCCAGTGTACGTGGCTGGCACCCTAATGGCTGAGCTACATGCGCCAAGCCTGAGTTGGTTATTATTAATACTCTCAAAGCATAAATAGTTATGTTGAACATGCTGAATTAACTTTATGGGCTTGTTGGCTGTTCGGCCACAAACCTAAATGGGCCAGATCACTGGTAGATCATGGCAGGTCTCTATTGGCTTACAACCAGGACAATTCAATCGTGTTGTCATCAGGTGAAAATGGCCTTGCAGCTGATTTCTCCCAATTCCTACTGCTTGTTTTGAAGCCCACAGCTGTGTGTGTGAGTATGTGTTTAAAGAGTCTCAACGGTCCTGGTGAGTAGTCTATGAATGTGCCTGGACGTTTGCAGTCTCTGAGTCATGTCTAGGGACCCAAAAATGTCTGACTATGCAACATCCATGAAGCAAGAAATAAACACAGTAATTTACTAGTTGAGTTCTCTTTGCCAGATGACAAACCTACTATTTTTCCTAGAACAGTCTGCCATACATGTCGTAACAAGGCAACGATTAAACATATGATTAATTAAGTTTTGGTGGAAAATGCTCACGATGTTCTGTTCAAAAAGTGAAATGACTCAAAGCTGACTTTTTAGCACTGATAAAATCAGTGGCAGTGCCCTATGCATGTACTCAACCAGTGGTAGACTCAGCCAGAGCTTTCTCAAGCTGACAAGAATTGCAGCCTGAGATCAACAAGAGGAGCAGAGTCTATAATTAGCTTCAAAGTGATGTGTTTCACAAATCCATGTTCCAAAACAGGGTGACATTATTTGCAGGTATTTGTAATAGTGAAATGTGAAGAGCTCAAGAAAAACGATCAACAACTATTATCTAAGTTAATGGAATGCAAACCCATTGCATAAAAGTTAGGTTTCACAAGCATAAACTACTCACATTTAATTAAGGCAATGATAGATATGAGTGTTGAAAGGGGTGATAATTTTTTTATTTTTGCTTAGGAGTTTTAGAGGCAATAAACAATTTTGAAATAAATTGTCAAAAACACAACTATTGACTTTCCTTTGAATTCTCTGTTATCAATAAATGTAATTTTTAAATTTTTTGTTAACTTTTGCTGTATTAAGATGTATTTTGAGTCTGGGCACAGTGGCTCACTCCTGTAATTCCCACACTTTGGGATGCTGAGGTGAGAGAATTAGTTGAGAACAGGAGATTGAGAACAGCTTGTCCAACAAAGCAAGATCCTGTCTCTACAAAAATAAAAAAATAAAAATTATCTGAGCCTGTGGCACATAGTTACTCAGGAGGCTGAGGTGGGAAGATCACTTGAGTCCAGGATTTTCAGATTACACTGTGCTACGCTCACTCCACTGTGATCCAGCCTAGGTGACAGAGTGAGGAAAAAAAAGAAAGATTTATTTTTAAATATGATTGTTGACATTTGTCATTCTAAGAATAGGGAAAATCATTCAAAAACATTTTTCTTCCCTCAATGTATATTGTAAGCTTCTTAAAGTTAGCACAGAAGCATTTACTTCGTTTTGTGTCCTTCTAGACCAATGTTTTTTTTAGCACCTTTAACCAATAGTTAAACTTCTGTGGTATGCCTAAATTATGTTGATCAAAAAAAAAAAAAAAAAAAAAAGACTAAAAAAAGAAAATGTACTTACTATGCTTTGAACATCTTTCAAAAATAATTTAATTATGATCTTTAAAAATTTTTGTGGCACATTTAAGACCCTCTCACAGCACATGTATGTGGCGGCAGTGGCACACAGGATGAAAATCTCTGCTCTATGCCATGTCATTCTTCTGTCTTTGTCTATGTCATCACACATGTCATTTCACTCATTATTAACACGCACCTGCCATGTGTCAGCATGATGATAAGAACTGACAATTCACTGGTCAACAAGGGGAGGATCCTGAGTAAACAGGTCTGTAGGCAACATTCAGGTGAGATTAAGAGGCAGAGACAGAAGGAGCGTTAGTGTCCTACCAGGCCAAGTGAAGAGGGCGGTGGCAGTTACACTGAGGAATGGAAGGGCTTTGGAGAGGCTCTCTGGAGGAGGTGATGTCTAATCTGAGATCAGAAGACAAATAGGACAATGAGGCTAAAGGTTTCATGGAAAGGGGAGGACAGCCGTGAAAACCTAGGGGCCCAAGAAGCTGTGTTTAGAGTCTGGTACACTCCATGCTAAGGGCTGTGTGACATGAGACTTGTAAGATGACTTTTTGAGCTTCTTTTAATTGACAATAGAGAGGTTAACTTTGATGTCATATATAGGAAAGTGTTGTTAAACAGACTTATTTAGTTTGATCATGACTAAAATTAAATTATCCACATAATTTGAATGTGTATTTGAAGTACTCAAAGGTCTTTTTATTCATATTAGGTAGGATGAAATCTTTGGTGATATCAATTGTATCTTCATCACATACATTATTTTTTCTGCTTCAGCTTCCAAATAAGTCATGTGAATGAATCTCAGCACTCTTGAAATTGGTGGTTAAAACACGGGTGTGTCAGTGGAGGAGATTAGTCACAAGAAATCAGGTGTAGAGTTGGGTAGAGGCCACAACATGGAAGCTGTCACCCTGAAGAGCTCAGACTTGACCCAGAAATGCAACATTGATTTGTTGTTGTTTTAGAAAGATTGCCCTAATACCAGCTGGAGAATGGAGAGGAGGGGGAGGGGTGGTGGTGAGGTGCAACTATGGGAGATCGTTTTGTATGGGACATAAGCAGAGTGCCAATTAAGGGCACAGAAGGGTCAATGGAGATGGCGGGGAGAATGTAAGTAAACAAGGGAGACATGACTGAACTGTGCAGTGAACAAAGGGGAGGAACACTGAGCTTTTGGCGTGGGAGTCATGATGAATGGCAGGGTCCTTAAGGCTGGAAATAAAGGGGACCATAAGACAAAGACTTGGATTTAGTTTTGGGCAGTGTTTGAAATGCTGGGGCACATCTGTCCCAGAAATGGATAAGCAGGTGTGTCATTAGAATGGAAGAGGGAGTTTGAGGAGATGGACTGAGCAAACGGAAGAAATGACAGTGTCTGAGTGCACATGACTTCTGAGACCCTCCAAGGTGAACGTATAACACTTATTCCCCTGCAAAGTCTGGAGCTGATGGAGAGCTATACACAAGAGTCAGTTACGGTTGGAAACACTACCTTTATTCCTGGGGAAGCTGATTGGAGAACACGGTTCTATTTCTGAGGTCAAAAGATCTTGTCAGCATTTCGCCCAGTAATTACACATATCTGCATGAAGACTGATTAGAAACAAAGAGGTTCTCCCTCCCAAGCTCACCAAGGAACGAGTCAGTCTTCCTCACATAAGGAAGAGTGAGGAGAGGCTAAGAGTGGGTGAAGTTCCTGCCCTGGAAACCTGAGCCCAGGATGTATGGTCTCCAGCAGCCTCCACTTGAGAGGGAACAAAGAGAGAGCCTGCAGAGCACCCAGATGATAGTGACGGTGTAGGCGGCGATGTGAGCATCTGCCATGTGCCAGGGACTGAGTCCTTTCTCATCAACGGTTTCTCTAATCCTTACAAAAAGCACGAGATACAGGTAGGGAGATGAAAACACCAGTAAGTGGCAAAACCAGGACTTGAATCTAAGCAGCGTGGTTCAGGAATTGGTCTCTTGGGAAATAATAGAGCAGGAGGAAGAGGATGGCAAACACAGGAGCTTGCTGGTATGGCCGAGACAGGTGGAGTCATTCCATGAGGTCAGCACATACCCCAGCTGTGGCCCTAACAGCTCATCCCTGGCTCCAGGCTGACATCAGGAGCTTCAAAGTCTATAGAACAGCGGTTCTCAACCTGTGGGTCTGGACCCCTTTGGACTGTATGAAAGGGTTGTGGCATTAGGAAGGTTGAGAACCCCTGAGGTAGAAAAAATCCAGTTGTTTATCCCAGCATCTCAACATGAGGAACAAGTTAATGGTCACATTGCTGAAAACATTTTCAGATTTTTGAATCAACCAAGTTCCTATGTCCAACCTTGTTTTTTATTTTTAAGTTTTTATTGTTTGGGGGTGTTTGTTTGTTTGTTTTGAAATAGACATAGCCTTTAACACTCAACTGATTTGACCTAGGGTTTGTTAAGTAGACAGAATAAGCAGAAATATAAATTAATTTTGGTTGCCTACAAAGATCAAATTAATTATATAACCCTAATGTTTCCCCTGCCCTCTGCACTATCAGTGTGAATTGAGCCTTAGATATCAAGACTTTGGGATTGGGTCTAGCTTTTGCCTTAAAGAATTAGGTTAACCTTTCTAAACCCACTTCTCCCATCATAAAGCTAACAATATTTACATTCTGAGTAGCTTGCCACAGTGGCGTGAAGGGACGCTGTCAATCTTGAATCGCTGCACTTGTGAGTGGAGGCTCTCTGAGTCTGCTCTTCACCATCATTGTTGGCTGCAGACTCCAGGAAAAACACTGTCTCAGAAATTAGGTTTCCTGGATCTTGCGGTTGTGAAAACTTGAAATCAGTCAGACATCCCTGTTGCTTTTGTGAAATATCTGTTTGGAGGAACCCTGGAGTTTAAATTGCAGAGCATCAGTGCAAGATGTAGATGCCTCCCTTTACACTGTGTGCAAGGGCAGACGTGCTTGGGCCTTTTGACTATTGAAAGCTCAGCTCTGAGTGGTGCTGGTGAGGTCACATTTTCCTTAACTTCCACGCAGCACGTACGGCTCTGTGAGGTGCTGCACCTGGACTGTCTGTCTGCAGCCTCTGCTATTCTTGGTTGCAAATTTCAAGATGGTACATTTCTCTGTAATTGTTTCCTGACAGATGAGTTAAGAATCCCCTGGCAGGCTCCTGTCGCCCAGAACATGCAAAAACAATTTTGTAGGGATCTGTAAATTATAGCATCCTGTGTCTCTGAAGAGTTTTGATATCAATATTTATATATATAAAAATTTTTGTAATTTCTTTTACCAGATTATAATTCACTAAGAGTAGATTCTTCTGGCTAGGTAGAAAACCAGCAACTGTATACAACCAAGGTTTGTAAAAATGTACTTGACAAAGTGCTGATGTTGGTGATAATAAAATCAGTTAAAAACTGCCTACTCATTGGTTTTATGTGGTTCTGGCTTTCATTAGATACTATGTGCTTCGCTGTTCAATGTGTGATATTAGCGAGCATTTACCCCCGATCAACACAGCCCAAACATGACAGCCAGTAAATAACCAGTAGGGCTTGACCATATGCACATTTACATAACCAGTCTCCTTCTGAATAATAAAACACCTAAAGAGAGGGCAAGGACAGGTTTATAAATAATCCAGTGTAAGCAAAATGCTACTTATCATCATAAGGAGGATGGGCTTGCCTCTGGCTCTTAAATCCGGGAGAGTATTTACACACACCTCTCTCACTCACCACCTCCACAGTCACCTAATCTGTCCTGGAGGCAGAGTTTCCAAAGAGAAAGGCTTGACGCACAAAGCTTTGTCCCTCTCCCAAGCTCAGCCATCAAATAAGCTACAAGTCCTCCCATGGAAAAGGATGAGGAGGAGCTGGAGAGAAACTGCAAGCATTGCTCTGAGTCAAGCACGGAGCATGGAAATGTGAGGCCAGACTAAGCGTTTCCCCAGGAGCCAACATTTCAGAGCAGGGCCAAGGCAGGGAAGATGGGGCAATGTGACGCTGCTGATCCTGGCAGAGGTGGTGAGGACATGTCTGAAGGCAGCTCTGTCCAGATGGAGAACAAGCAAGGATGTTTCCTGAGTGCCTTTTCCTGCCCTTTATGAGCTGACATCCCACCTCAGTAGTTGCCTCTGAAATTGTCCCACGTGAAATTTGCAGACCTGCCTGGGTGTCTCCACCTGCTTGCTGAAATTGTGACCCTAAACCGGAGGAAGGGAAGAGGCCCTGTGCGAAGGTCTCAGCTCTTCCAGGGTCCTCCCTGGATCTTTCCCTCATCCAGGAAGGGCCCTTCCTCCTCTCAGGGGGTGGCGAGGTGCTGATTCATCTCATCCAGTGTCCACCTGCTGTCACCTCTTACAACCCCTGTGTTCTAGACCTTTGCTTTGGCTGCTGGGGCTACACAGATTCCTTCTCTTTGGAACAAACCTTGGCTTCCCCACGTGTAAGCATGATTCTGAGGCAGGCTTAATTATCTTTGAAACTCTAAAGATGAATGTTTCTCTTTTGGTTCCTGGTTCTGTCTTCCTTCTAAGCAGTGAATGCCCCAGGCCCACTGAGGGACTCCATATTAGTAAGAATGACTCTTACATCGATAGCATTTCTCAGTGGGTGACCAACAGAGCTATGTGAAAGCATCTGCCACTTTCTGGGTGAGGCTATTGCTTCATCGCTTCCACCCAGCTCCCGTCCCCACCAAGCATGCTGCATGCAGTGCTTAGTGACTGTGCACACAACACATATCTCATGACGACATAGCTCACAATGACAGAAATATCCTAAAACCAAGGCGCCCCAAGAAGAACAGACTTCCTTGTCATACAAACATGAAATCCCCCTTTCCTGGGGGAGGATATGTCCCCCATATCCTAAAATGCCTAAAATCCCCAATATCCAGAGAATGCCTAAAACTGTGGATAGTACCGAACTGTATTACATACTATGATATATTATGTTTTTTTTCTAGGCACACATGCTTATGATCAAATTAATTTAATCAATTAGGCACCGTAAGAGATGAACAACAATAACTATCACAAAATAGACCAATAATAACAGTATTCTGTGATAAGTTACGTGAATGTGGTCTCTCACTCTCCCTCCCTCCGTAAATACTACCATCATTTTGGGCTGCTATTAGGTATTGTTACTGAAAATAAGGGGAGACTACTGCACAAAACTAAAATAAGTTTAACAGTTTCCAGGGGGACTTTCTGTTCCAGTTCTACTCTCTCAGTCATATCATGTATGTAAGGCTCTTTCACATCTTCAAAAAGAAAAAGAACATTCTTTATTTAGGACCATCTCCTCCAGTACCTATGGAACTAAATAGAATTTGGGGTCTGACAGTTAAGTTTGGGTATTCATCCTCAAAAAAGTGCTATATTCCTCATTGCTGAGTATCACGGAGGTCCCCTTTGAAGTACTCCCTTTGGGAAGATATGCATTGCTGCCATCGCTTAATTTTCTTCATATTATCCCCATAAATTTGAATTAGCACGTCTATGGTTTCACTTTTACTCTGGCCAAGTTTACGAAGAAATTTATTAATGTTTGTTGCTCTAATTCAAGCTCCAACATTCTCATGATGGCATATAAAAACATGCTACAACAATAACGAATGCCACTCAGCCAGACTACCGCTGTATGTCAACAAGAACACAGCTGTGAGACATTGGTACACCAAGGTTATGAAGTCATACTGAGCTGTGAGATGCTGGTACGCCAAGGTTATGAAGCCTTACTGAGCTGTGAGACGCTGGTACACCAAGGTTATGAAGCCTCACTGAGCCATGAGACACTGACTGGTACACCAAGGTTATGAAGACTTACTGAGCTGTGTGTACAGGGCTGCCAATGTAAATGCAGGGTATGGAGTTTGCAAACTTAATTGTCAGATCACGTAGGCCCAAGACCTGACCACTTTTCCTAAACCCAGGTGACCACTCATAAAATTATTGAAAATGAAATTTTCTACTGGTTCAGCAAGGGCTGTACAGAATCTCTAATTTTTAGAAGCTTCTCAGAGCATATCCTGGCTAGGTTACCAACAGTTAGTTACTAGTACAATTAACTCTTTCGGCAAATAGTTAGTGCAGGTGGTAGTTGTGTGTCTGAAAATTGCACACGGAAAAGAATTTTAGACATGAAGTGTGGATGTCATGCAGAACAGGCCTTCCCTTTGCGCTCCCCTGCCCCACGCCAGCTGTTAAGTGGGGGCTCTAGGCCAGAGTCAGATGCAAGATCACAGACCTGCTGGGTCCAGACAGGGGTGTTCCAGATCCAGGGGCCATATCCCTCTCCCACTTAGCCTTCCCTGAAGAGCTGGGGAGGTGGGGAAAGTGTTCATCTTTTTACATCATGTCTATTCTACATATTTTACATCACGTTTCTATTCCTCACATCTCTCTGGACCTTTGAAGTACATGCTCCTTTATAATCATCCTCGGGGACCCACCCCAGCTGCATGCTCCCCCACATCATATCTTCATGGATTCTGGATATTTCTGGGTACTTGTTTTATGTTTGCCCCTCCCCTCAGCCTCAGCCTGGTACTTATTTAGCACCATTTGCAAATGAGACCAAGATGGTAATAGGCTTTCCTTCATTCTCCCTCTGCACACCTGGGAAAGGGCCCCTTTTCACAACTCATACTAATTGGTTATTAATATTTCATTTTTCACCCACGTAAGAGAAAGACTCAAGTCAATTCAAGGTGGGGACGTGGGGGAACCAGGGAGTGAGGAAAGGGGAGATAGAGGGTACACGTGAAACTTAGTGAATGCAGAACATGATTGTCTTAACACAATAACTAAGAAAATGCCAGGAAGGCTATGTTAACCAGTGTGATGAAAATATGTCGAAGTGTTTATAAAACCAGGGCATGGTGCCCCATGATCTCATTAATGTACACAGCTATGATCTAATACTAACAACAACAACAAAACAACAACAAAATGAACTGTTGAATACAACAAAAAGAAAAAAAAAAAAAAAAGGGGAGATGGGAGGAGGATGGGTGTGCTCCCATATAAGGGGTACACATGTTAGGATATATGGCACACATCATGGTGGCCAGGATACAATTATAAAAGGAACTTCACCTAACAAACGCAAGCATTGTAACCTAATTCTTTGCACCCTCAATTAACCTGAACCAAAAAAAAAAATTTTTTTTCCCAAAGAAAAAAATTTCATCTATCTAACTAGATAGAACCTGGAGTTGTCATGTAGCCTTTGTTTCTTAACCCACAAAAGCATTCAATATACATTTTGGCTTTAAAAGCTCACAAATCTAAGAATCTAACATATCCTTCCATATGTTGTAACGTTAGCCAGCTGGAACTTGTTCTCTTGTAGATGTAAGAGGTTAAAAATACATTTCTCTCCATATTCTTTTGGGAAGAAATAAATGTAGTACATCCACCCAAAAAGAAGTGACGCTTCCACAAAAGAAGTGACGCTTTATTCCGTGTGTTTAGCAGTTTATAATTACCAAGGATGGCGATGACGACTGCTAAGAACATTCTCAAAACGTTTTTTAGTAGAAGAGTTCTGTCTAAAAATTTCACGATTGGCATCTCAGAGAACGACCCTCACAGCTGTGAGTTGTGACTCTTACTTACTTTGCTGAATTCCTTCCTGGACAGTTACTATCTCTCCTTGTTATCACCTTCATCTCTTTCTTCCTTCTCTCCCCCCGCCCCATGTCTTTCCCCCTCCTGTGTGTGGGGACACCCATCCCCCTTCCTCCTCCAACCTTGAATTGATTTGAGTTTTTCTGTTATGTGGATGAGAGATGAATTTTACTATCTTTGTCATTAAATCTGAGGGCCTGTCTTACCTCCACGGGTTGCAAAGTCACACTTTAGTCAGTTTTTGGCGCCCCTGTACTCCGCTCAGCGGGGCTGCTGATGTCTCCACTTTCCCTTTGTAAGCAGCAGCAGCTGTTGTCCTCTGCAGAGGGCTTCACTGAGTGCAGAAACCTCATCCCAGTAATTCTAGGAGCTTTTTATGTCCCCGGGTATTTCTGACCTGAATTTTGGCCAACTGCATCTTACAAAGTCAGCAGGTTTCCTCCAAATATTATCATTAAGTGTTTCCTGTGTAAAATCCTGTCCTTTCCAATGCACTTGGAAGAAGGAAATATGAAAAGTGTGAGTATTTATATAGGATCTTTTCTCCCTACAGACAACCATTTGTGAATTCTTAGACAATTTCAATGAGAGTGAGGAGCCGATAGGAGCTGGGCAAACACGACTTGAAGACTTTTCCAGCGTTTCATAGGGAAGGATCTGTCTCCTGTAACCTGCACAAAGCTGTTGGTGAATTCCCTTGATGTCAGGGAAACAGTTTCTAGTTTCTAAGTTTCTAGAATTCAAGGCCTTGCTATGCTCTTTGCACAGTGGAGAAGCATGAAGCATGAGGATCACCCCGCAGGACTCCAGCAAGCTTAGCAGAAGTGTAAGAATAAAAATTTTTAAGCTGACTCTAAAAAAAGTTATAAAGATTTTAGTTACAGATTCAACTGAACCCTGAAGCAGGTGATAAGCAATAGTTGCAAAACAAGTATGCTCATGACTATGTGTACCAGGAAACCGCCCCTCCCCTGTGATTATATGTTGAAATGTACATTCCAGC
>CAUYPK010059955.1:0-18786 GCA_963574355.1 Loris lydekkerianus
AGTTTCATAGTTCTCTTTATAGAGATCTTTCACGTCTTTTGTTAGATAAACTCCCAAATATTTCATCTTCTTTGGCACTACTGTGAACAGAATAGAGTCCTTAACTGTTTTTTCAGCTTGACTATTGTTGGTATATATAAAGGCTACGGATTTATGAATGTTGATTTTGTAACCTGAGACACTGCTGTATTCCTTGATCACTTCTAACAGTTTTGTAGTAGAATCCCTGGTGTTTTCCAGATAGATATACAATCATATCATCTGTGAAGAAAGTTTGATCTGTTCTGACCCTATATGGATATTGCTAAGTCATGAAAAAAGCCCAAGTGCCCATCAATCCACAAATGGATTAATAAACTGTGGTACATGTACACCATGGAATATTATACAGCCTTAAAGAAAGATGGAGACTTTACCTCTTTCATGTTTACATGGATGGAGCTGGAACATATTCTTCTTAGTAAAGTATCTCAAGAATGGAAGAAAAAGTATCCCATGTACTCATCCCTACTGTGAAACTAATTTATAGGTTTCATATGAAAGCTATAACCCGGTTATAACCTAAGAGTATGGGGAATGGGGAGAGGGAAGGGAGGGAGGGGGGAGAATGTGCACAGGGAGGGTGATAGGTGGGATTACACCTGCAGTGCATCTTACAAGGTTACATGTGAAACTTAGTAAATGTAGAATATAATTGTCTTAACACAATAACTAAGAAAATGCCAGGAAAACTATATTAATCAATGTGATGAAAATGTGTCAAACTGTTTATAAAACCAATGTATGATGCCCCATGATCACATTAATGTACACAGCTATGATTTAACATTAATAAAAAATATAAATAAATAAATAAACAAAGTGAAAAAGAGAATGTAAAAAACAGAAAAAGAGAATGTTTTGAACTTATTTCAAAAATAATTTAATTAATGATCTTTAAAAAATTGCAGCAGGGTGGCACCAGTGGCTCAAAGGAATAGAGTGCCAGCCCTATATGCTGGAGGTGGCAGGTTCAACCCAGCCCTGGCCAAAAACTGCCAAAAAAAAAATTTGCAGCACATGTGCAATCCATTTATGACATACCAGAGTGCTTGACACACCAGCTGATTTCCCCCAGACAGCCACAGACTCCAAGTATCAAACCTTAGCTGGTGGTATCTCAGCTTCATGAATTTACCCACAACAAAAAGTAAAAGAAGCAGTGGGAAGAGACCAGTGAAGGTGGCAAAAACTGAATTTCCCATTCCCACAATAAAATAAACTCCTGGCAACAGGGTCATCAGCAATTTTATCCTCTCATTTTAATCAAATTATCTAAGCCAAAAAGTGTCCACTGACAAAGTCATGGATTCACTCCTACACATACCACATGCGTGGGCTTCCTACATGCTACTTAATCCTATGCCAGATGCATTAACTAAACTTGGTGCAAGTTAACTCTTCCAAACAACACAAGAGAATGAGAGTAATGATAACTAATATTTGTTGAGTACTTATGTTCCAGGCTTACTTATGTTCGCTATACTTTGCATATATAACTCATTTAATCCTCAGAACAACTAATATTTGAGGAAAGTTCTGTGAATTTTAAGATGCACTTTAAAAAATTAATATCTTTGATATGTGAGTGTATCTTGTTTTCTTTTTAACACCCTTAAATTTTATTTTATAGCACTTAAACTGTTCAGGATGCTATAAAAAAATACCATAAGCTGGGTAACTTATAAAAAAATGAAAATTTACTTCTTACAGTTCTAGAGGCAGAGAAATTTAAGAAAAAATTGCCAGCAGATTCGGTGTGTATTGAGGAGCCACTTGCTGGTTCAAAGGATCTCCCTTGGGTCTATTTCATCAAGGTACTAATCCAATTCATGATGACTCTGCCTCTGTGACTTTATCACCTCCAAAAAGGCCAATTTCCAGAAACCTTAGGAGTCAGGACTTCAATATAAGCATTTAGGGGGCATACATCATTTACACTATATTAAGCACTTATCGCAAATTATGTATTTGTTAGTGATTATATCTCTCGTTAAACCATGGGCTGTTTGAGAGAAGAATATTTTGACCTTCTTTGATATTATTCTTCACTACTTTATCCCCAGTACTCAGCACACAGCCTGATATATAGTAACTGCTTAGAAATATAGAATGAATTAATTATACAACTAACAAATAGACACCTCATACTGAAAGGTGATTTGGAATCATCTTAACCATTACTCTGCTCATAGGCAGAAATATTTGCAAAATTGACTCACATTGATAAAGCTTTCTGAAATAAATCTGACTCAACAACTTTAGTTATGCCTGTTGGTGTGAAACTTCATCCACTCTCATAGGCAAGCCTATTCCTGCTGCAGCAAGTTTATTCCAGACAAATAGAAGTACCCTAACCTTACGTACCCCACTTGCCTCTCAGGCCATCTTTCAAGTTGAGGGTCATCCTCTGTTCTTCCTAAGTATGTATCAATGGTCCTTGATTCCTGTCCTGCTGCTTGACAATTACCCTATATTAAAGAGCATTAAGTGTAAAAGAATAAAAACCCTAATTCCAGAAAGGAAAGAGAGGATAATTCTGTTCTCTCCACCCATTTGCAGAGAGATGGGTATTTGCCCAGCACCCCTACCACTCACTGAGATGGCAGATTAATTTTGCTAAGTCAGAGGCAAGTTTAAGGAACTTCATCAAGATGCTAAGAGAAAACCCCCTCCAAAGGCTGTGTATCACTGGTTGAAGCCCTGTAATCTTTAATTTATACAAACTCCCTAGGTGATTCTGATGTGCAGCTAGGTTTGGAAACCACTTCACTATACTACACTGGCCTTAAGCATTTTACTATTTATCTTTAAACTAGATTTTAAACATAAATGTGCAGCAATACACCATGGCTTATACCTCTAGTCCCAGCTTCTCAGGAGGCTGAACACCTCCTGGGTCCCTTTCAAGGTTTATAGGAAAGAAGAAGAAATGGGAGTCAGAACAAGAGGTACAGAGCAGACTTTTTAAGAATGAACTTCTATCATAGTGACTTTGAGGAACAGACTTTTCAAAGGGCCTTCATCCTTTCCTTCAGTGTCTGGAGAGCACCCTAGGCTTCACAGAGCCCTAGAGACAAGCTCGTAGCAGGAGGTTAGTGCTTACTTAAGGCAAGAGTAGACCAGGATTTTCAGTGTTTTAGAGGGTTTTTTTTTTTGTTTGTTTTTTTTTACCATTATCTCACCTGACTCCTGATGCTATAATAGATTCCCAAAGGACTTAAATAACAATTACAAAAACTATAACTTAAAGTAGAAACACTGAGACTTAGAATAAAGGACTGATTTTATTAACAGCTTACATAAAATAATTGGCATAACTAGACCCTAAACTTGCCTTCTAAAATACTATGCTGCCTGTGGGCCTTGAGCCAGCCATCCCTATCACTTCCTTTACAGTGGTTCTCAATCTTCCTAATGCATCCTAATGCTTTTAATACAGTTCCTCATGTTGTGGTGACTCCCAACCATAAAATTATTTTCATTGATCCTTGATAACTGTAACTTTGCTACTGTTATGAATGGTAATGTAAATATATGATATGCAGGATGTATTTTCACAGTTACAAAGGAGTCATGACCCGCAGGTTGAGAACTGCTGTTTTAGAGCTCCTCAGTTACCAACTTGTTACTACTAAGGTTTCATGTCACAAGACATTGAGGAGGAAAGGTTGTTAGGACCAATAACAACAATTAATAATATTAATATCAATAATATTAATGAGATATAGAATTTACAGACTTGAAAGGTGCCTAGAGACCCTTCAACCAGGCATTCTAAGGGAATACCCAACATTAATCATATTCGCATAAGTGGGGGGTGGGAGACTGGCAGGGAAAGAGTATAAAATCAATGATTGTCAGTGAGTGACAGAACCACATGCTAAAGTGCATATTGACAGTGGCATTATATGCCATGTGAAATCAAGATAATTTGGATTCTGGGAGTCTCAACACAACTCACACTGCTGGGAAGAAGTGAAGATAGCAGAACAGATGAAACCCAAGGGGACCCTGCTTTTTAGGAGAGAAACAAAATGTCCAGGCAGCTTGATCTGTGAGGGGTCTTCCTCTGGGCTGATCAGGAAGCCAGGAAGATGCCCAGAGCCTCTGCAGAAACATTCCACCAAAGATTAAGTGCAGCAGAGCTCTGGTGGGGGACAATTCCAGATGTTTGCAACTGATGGTATCCTGGTCATTCTGGCACATGGAGCTAGGTCTGCTCAGGACCCAGCCTTCCAGTAGCAGGCTTTGCATCACCCACAGTAGGCAGGGGAGGGAGGAACACACACTTCTCTGTGTCATGCTCTGTGACTGGGGACTTATCCTGCCTCCTTCCTGTGGGAGATGAACAGAAAAGGAACCTCAGACCCTATACACGCCACTTGGGTACCCCGGGTAAAGTACCTCAGTGGTTTCCTACGTGTTAGAGGAGAACCATGGTTGACCAGAAGCTCTGGCCTGCCTATGCAAACCATGAATTACTAAAACAAACCACTGCCCATGTGATTGGGCATCAGCAGTACCCGCACTGGTGGAACCCTCCCCATATGTGTTACTGTGCCTGCAAATTTTCTAGTGCCAGTTTTGAAGGTCTGAATATTCCTGAGTCCAAGGCTCTGTCCCTGTAGTTCTAGGGCCCCTGAATAGGTTATGGCTCCACCCCTGAGACTCCAGAATTGTGCCTGGATCCCAAGGTCTCACTACTGAATCTTCATTACTACAACTGGGCTGGCATAATCTCTCCAAGATCCAACAATTCACTCAGAACACCCTAGCCATAAGCAGATATCTCTCACGGACTAGTTTCAAGAATGGAAAAGGTGCCCTATAATTCCATTAAACCAGAGCCAAAGGAAGAGGAGCCAAATGAGAAGAAAGCAGCAAAAGAACCCTGACAGCATGAAAAAGCAAATAATTCAACATCCCTAAGGAAACTAAATGAAGCTAAAGTAGTGAACTCCACCAACAGGAAAATTGATTAATTGACAAAAACAGAATTCATAATATGGATGGAAATAAGATGAATTAAGTTGAATATAAAATGAAAACTAGTAAAAAGAAGCCCTAAACTCTTTCAGAAAATCAATGAAAAAAATAAAAATGTTACTAGAGAGCTAGGTATAAGAAACATAAAAAAGGATATAATAGTATATGTACACCATGGAATATTATGCAGCCTTAAAGAAAGATGGAGACTTTACCTCTTTCATGTTTGCATGGATGGAGCTGGAACATATTTTCTTAGCAAAGTATCTCAAGAATGGAAGAAAAAGTATCCAATATACTCAGCCCTACTATGAAACTAATTTATAGGTTTCATATGAAAGCTATAACCCAATTATAACCTAAAAATATGGGAAAAGGTAGGGGAGGGGAGGTGGGAGTATGGGTGGAGGGAGGGTAATTGGTGAGACCACAACTATGGCGCATCTTACAATGGTACATGTGAAACTTACTAAATGTAGAATATAAATGTCTTAACACAATAACTAAGAAAATGCAGGAAGGCTATGTTAACCAGTGTGATAAGAATATGTCACATGGTATATAAAACCAGTGTATGGTGCCCCATGATGAAATTAATGTACACAGCTATGATTTAATTGAAAAAAAAAGAATGTAAAGGAATTAAAATGTAATTTGCAGAATTGGAAACCACAGCCAAAAGCCTTAACATTAGGCTAACCCAGGATAAGAAAGAATCTCAGAGCTTGAAGCGATGGCTCTTGAGAGAACCCAGTCATTCAAAGTGGCAGGAAAGAGCATAAAATGTTTTAACAATCACTGAGAGATAGATAGGACTGACTATGTGAAGCAAACTAACATTTGAATTATAGGTATTCCTGAGGAAGAAGATGAGCTAAAAACATGAAAAATATATTTGAGAAAAATATTGAGGAAAAAATCCCTAGTATTTCCAGAAATTAAGTCATACAAATTTAAAATAAACATTAAACACCAAGAAGACTCACAGAAAATAGGTTATCTCTAAGACTATAGTAATCAACCTGGCCACAATCTGAGATGTTACTGTATTTCTTGATCACTCCCAAGAGTCTTGTGGTTGAGTCTCTGGGGTTTTCTAAGATTCTAGTGAAAGTGATTTACAAATTCAATGTATTCCCTATCATTCTATGTTTCTTTTGAAACCAGAAAATTACCCTTATATCCAAAGCAATCATAAGCAAAAAGAATAACTCTAGTCTAGAGGCATCACAGTACCAGACTTGATACTATACTACAAGGTTATAGTAACCAAAACAGAATGGTATTGATTAAAAAAATAGAGATATAAATCAATGGAATAAATCAGAGGACCGAAATATATAACTATTTACCTACAACAAACTCATCTTTAATAAAGCAGACAACAACAGATGCTGGAAAAATTGTATATGAACATATAGAAGAATGAAACAAGACCCCTCCCTCTAATAACTCATAAAAATTCATTCAAGATTGATAAAAGACTTAAATCTAAGTCATGAAATGACAAGAATTCGAAAGAAAAATGTATATTATCAAAACCTTTTTCTAAATCAATTGAGAGAATCATATGGTCTTTGTTTTTTTAATTCGTTTATGTGCTGAATTATACTTATAGATTTACTTATATTGAACCAGCCTTGAGACCCTGGAATAAAACCGACTTGGTCATGATGTATAATTTGTTTGATGTGTTGCTGAATTCTGTTTGTTAGGATCTTGTTGAATATTTTTGTATCTATATTCATTAGTGATATTGGTCTATAATTTTCTATTTTTGTTGGGTCTTTTCCTGATTTGAGGATCAGGGTGATGTTTGCTTCATAGAACGTGTTGGGTAGTCTTCCTACTTTTTTTACATTTTGGAACAGGTTGAGTAATATAGGTACTAGTTCCTCTATAAAGGATTGGTTGAATTCTGATGTGAAGCCATCTGGTCCTGGTCTTTCCTTTTTAGGGAAATTTTGTATGGTTGATGCTATTTCAGAACTTGATATTGGCCTGTTCAACATTTCCACTTGATTCTGGCTAAGTCTTGAAAGATGACGTGCTTCAAAGTATTGGTCAATTTCTTTCAGATTTTCATATTTCTGAGATGAAAGTTTCTTGTAATATTCATTAAATATTTTTTTGAATTTCTGATGATTCTGTTGTTATTTCGTCTATGTTGTTCCTGATTGATGAGATTAGAGATTTTACTCTTTTATTCCTGGTTAGGTTAGCCAGAGTTTTATCTATTTTATTGACCTTTTGAAAAAAACAACTTTTTGATTTATTGATCTGTTGTATAATTCTTTGTTTTCAATTTCATTTAATTCTGCTCTACTTTTGGTTATTTCTTTTCTTCTACTGGGTTTGGGGTTGGAATGTTCTTCCTTTTCCAGTTGCTTGAGATGTCCCATTAAGTTGTTAACTTCCTGTCTTTCCATTCTCTTGAGGAAGGCTTGCAGTACTATAAATTTCCCTCTTAGGACTACCTTTGTGGTATCCCAGAGGTTCTGATAATTCCCAAGACCAGAGATGTTGGCGTGGATGTGGAGAAAAGAAAACGCTTCTACACTGCTGGTGGGAATGCAAATTAATACATTCATTTTGGAAAGATGTATGGAGAACACTTAGAGATCTCAAAATAGATTTGCCATTCAATCCTATAATTCCTCTACTAGGTATATACCCAGTAGACCAAAAATCACATTATAACAAAGATATTTGTACCAGAATGTTTGTTGCAGCCCAATTCATAATTGCTAAGTCATGGAAAAAGTCCAATTGCCCATCGATCTATGAATGGATTAATAAATTATGGTATATGTACACCATGGAATATTATGCAGCCTTAAAAAAAGATGGAGACTTTACCTCTTTCATGTTTACATGGATGGAGCTGGAACATACTCTTCTTAGTAAAGTTTCTCAAGAATGGAAGAAAAATTATTCAGTGTACTCAGCCCTACTATGAAACTAATTTATAGCTTTCATATGAAAGCTATAACCCACTTATAACCTAAGAATATGGGTATGGGGGAGAGGGAAGGGAGGGAGGGAGGATGGGCAGAGGAAGAGTGATTGGTGGGATTACCCCTGTGGTGCATCTTACAAGAGTATGTGAAACTTAATAAATGTGCAATATAAATGTCTTAATGCAATAACTAAGAAAATGCCAGGAAGGCCATGTTAACCAGCATGATGAAAATGTGTCAAACTGTTTATCAAACCAGTGCATGGTGCCCCATGATAGCATTAATGTAGACAGCTATGATTTAATATTAATAATAATAATTAAAAATAAAATAAAAATAAAATGAAATATACAATATATTTATTACCTTGGAAAAAAAAAAGAAAAATTTAGGATAAACTCTTCTAGATAATGACCTAGTCAAAGCATTTATGACTAAGCTTTCACTGGCAATCATGACAACAAGAATTAATAAACAGAATTGGATTAAACTACAAAACTTCTGCACAGCCAAGGAACAATCAACAGAGCAAATAGATAAGCTACATAATGCGAGAAAATATTCACAAGCCATATATCCAACAGAGGGTTAGTATCCAGAATTTATAATGAACAAAAGCGAACAACACTATTAAGTGTGAAAAGGACATGAACAGAAGGTTCTCAAAAGAAGATAGGCAAATGGACCACAAATATATGAAAAATATGTTAAATATAACTAATCATTAGGAAATTGCAAATTAAAACCACAGTGAGATATCACCTTACCCCAGTTAGAGTGGATTTTATTTAAAAGTCCAAACATGGATATTATAGAAAAAAGAACACTTGTACAGTGTTGGTGGGACTGCAAGTTACTACAAGCCCTGTTGAAAACAGCATGAAGATTCCTCAAAGAACTAAAAGTAAACCTTCCATTCAACTCAGCAATTCCACTATTGGGTATTTACCCAAAGGAAAAGAAGACTTTTATTTATCAAAAAAATACCTACATTTACATACTCATACAACAACAATTGGAAATAAAGATGTGTAATCAACCTAAATGCTCATGGTTCCGTGAGCAGATTAATAAAATCTGAGATATACATATGTATGTCATGAAGTACTATTTAGCAATAAAAGATGAATTAATACCTTTAGCAATAATTTGAATGGAACTGGAGATCATTCTCCTAAGTGAAATATCTCAAAAATGGAGAAACTAACACCACATGTACTCACTACTAAATTGGAGCTAGCCAATGAGCACACTTATGCACAGAGGGAAGTAAAACTCAACAGAAATCAGCTCATGGAGGTTATGAGGCGCAAAAACCTACCTGATTGGTACAATGAACACTATTTGGGTATTGAGCACACCTAACACTGGGACTCAAGTATTACAAAAGTGATTCAAAACTTTTGTACTCCCTTAATAATAGAAATTAAAAATATATACATATAAAAAAAAGGTAGATGGATAAATTTCACTGTATTTGTACAATTTAATACAACTCAGCAATAAAAAGAAATCATCTATTAAAACCTGGAAAACACAGATTAATCTCAAAATGCTATTAATAAGTGAAAGAAACAAGACAAAAACAAGTATATACTATATATTCATTCCATTTTATTTTATTTTTTATTTTTATTTTTTTTTAATTATTTTAAAAAACAAACTAATCCAAAGCAACAGAATGCAGGTCAGTGATTGTCTGGGCAGGGCAGCAAAGGATTGGCTTGGATGTGAGAATTGTGAAGGACATTAGAAAACTTTGGGAGGTGATGGATATTGTGACCAGCTTGATTGCAATGATAGTTGTCTTCACAGGTATATACATATCAAATTATTTCAGGCTAATTAAATTGAACATTTTAAATTTGTACAATTGACTGTCAGTTATTCCACAATTAAAAAAAAAAAAAAAAAGGAAGAAAATAAAAATAAACCCAAGACCCTTTTGGAGAATGTGAGCATGGAAGTAAGATGACATAGCCACTTTAGAGTAGTACTTAGACTCAGGGTGCTGTCCAGGTGGGGGCTTCCTGTCGATAGGATGAGATCCCAAGAAGTGTCTCCAGGGTGTCTGCCGAAGCAAGGCTATCACCAGGCCGTTTCTGGCCTCATTTCAACAGTGAATTTAGCTCATGGTAGCTTGCTCTTTCTCAAGTGACAAAGTTAAGATTGGCCCCAGTTCTCGTCCTGTCAAACTCACTATCAACTAACCCCACCTATCTTTCCGGCAGTGTCACCAGCACCTCTTCATCTTCACCCTGTGCTTCCCAAGATTTGCCTATGCTTTTCCCAGTGGCGCACCTAACCCCTACAGTCCTTCTCCCAGCCTCATGGAAATTCTGCAGCAGATATATATTGGGAGCACCTGGATCTTTGCTTTAACCCTTTAATCCCAAAAAATTCACCCTCAGCTTAAGCCCCTCAGCCTTGATGATTCTTACTCTAAGTGCAGCTCAAACATGTTTGATATTTCCACTTATTCCTTCAAAAAGGAGATTCTCTACCAGGGGTCCTCAAACTGCAGCCCGCGGGCCACATGAGGCGGTATGATTTGTTCCAGTTTTGGTTTTTTTTTTTACTTCAAAATAAGATACGTGCAGTGTGCATAGGAATTTGTTCATAGTTTTTTGTTTTTTTTTTTTTTTGTTTTTTTTTTTTTTACTATATTTCTGCTGTCCAACGGTCTGAGGGACAGTGAACTGGCCCCCTGTTTAAAAAGTTTGAGGATCCCTGCAAGCTTTCGCTACTTGCAGCTTCCACCATAGCAGTTAGTGCAAGGCCTTGTAAACTGAGGAATACAGAGAAGTTTGCTGGATTATTGAGAATGTACTGAGCTCTAAACACCTATTGTTATTTCTTGCCCTTCTTCATGTCCCTGGAATATAACTCTTGTCACTGGAAATTTGGTCAGAAATTCTCCCCACCCTTGCTAGCCAATGTTCTCATCTTTCAGTGACTTATTATCCTCCAACCCTTTAGAATCACTCAGCTAGAGAGCTTTTCTTGTGGTGGACTCTTCTCTTCTCTCCCCTTTGTCTTCTCTGGGTGCCTTAGCTCTGGTACCTCTCTCCACAGCCCCAGACCCGCATCCCTTTATCAGCATCCTCCCAGCCCCTTTCTTTGCAGCCTTATTCTCTACCTCTTTTTCTGCAGCCCCCACCCCCGCCCCATCACTGTCCTGTTGGACTCTCCTCCTCTTGCAGTTCTCCTGTAGCCCTTTCCTAAAGCGGTCTTAAATCCTGAGGTTCTCCCCAGTCTAATCCAGTCCAAACCATCCTTGTCTGCTCTATCCCAGACCCCAGTGGCTCATGCCCTCATTTAGTCAGCAAGGAGGAGGCTAGTTGAGTGATGGGAAGGCAGGGTAAAGGATCATTTGAAACCCTCCAGCAGAGCCACTGGGCAAACCACAGTGTCTCTCGTCACTGGTATGCTCAGCCACATCAGAGCCAAAGGGGCCGCATTCCACCCCTGTGCACCCTCTTCTCCCTGTCTCCTTCTCCTGATACCTAAACCAGATTCCCTCTTTGGCTGCTGGGCGCCCCCACCCGTATGGGACACCAGGACTCCAAGTAGAGTTTCTGCAGCATCCCAGGCCCTGCTGCTACCTTAGGCTCGGTGGGCTTCTTTCCGGCTTCAACTTAAAGTCTGTGGCCAATGTCTCCCTTACCCTTCAAAGAGAATGTGGCTTAGGACAAGCCCTGCCGCTTGCCACCCACACCACAGATGCAGCCATCCACTGAACCTGGAAACCCACAAGGAGGATCTGAACAAGCTAAGCAGTTGTGGTGTCAGGAAAGAAATAGGTGGCTGTTGCACTCTACAGTGTGGCCAGGGTCCAAACAGGAGAATGTATGCAGGGGTCAGGTGAGGGTCTAAGGCTGAGTGAGAGTCCCAGTGTTGGTTCTAACCCTGGTAGTTTTGAAGCCTGTAAACATCCCATCTTTCCATCTCAAACTTGGATGTTTGAACACCAACTCTGAGTTTACTTCTTTCTTTCCCGCCCTGCCAGGAGTGTGCCTGGTGGAGTCAGGTCCTGAGAGGTAGGCTGCCAGGGGGCCTTGAAGGGCTGGGTTTTCTTTAGTCCCAGAGGTGCAGCTTGAGAAGAGGCTCCTGAGCCCTTTCCTCAGACTGTAGATGACAAATCCCCATCCCCACCCAGAATTCGGGGGGGGAGGGGCGGCAATTTTAGTGGGCTCCATTCATCTTCTGGAAGCTTTTCTGCACTAAGCCATAGTTATTCACCATCAAATGGGGACATCAAAGTTCACTCATACTGCTGTTGTGAGAATTGAAAGAGGTGATATATAGTGAGGAAACATAGCACAGCTCTTGGCACACAGCGAGCACTCCCTTTTTCTTCTCATTCCTCTTGACTTTTCACCCTTTAAATAATTGAAATATGGCACATTTCCTGTACGGTTGGATTCTGCACCACCTAGACACAAATCATGCTGAATGACATACATCAAGGATAGATACAGGAAAAAACTGGGTGTTTGCAAGAAAGATCCAAGAGAAAAAGAAGAATCTCACTAAGGAGGGGAGAAACACAAGTGAATGGATAAATCTGGGAAGAGGAAGAGCCCACTAAAGTAGGAAGTGACGCCAGCAGGGAGATAGAACTTCAAGAGGAAGTGGAGCTCCAGGGATTTGAACAGGGGAACCCTGAGAGAAAAAGGAGATCTCAGATAGAAAGGGGTGAAGCGTCAGAGATCTAGAAAGGATAGTGGAAAGAAAAGATGGTGCCACAGGGACATGGGGGACAGGGAAGTTTTCAGAAACCCAGGAGAAGGATAAGGTTGTAAAAAATTGGCAAGGCCCCACAGATACAAGGAGGAGACAACTGGAGAGATGCGATTTCAGAAAATAGGTGGAGTCCCAGTGATACAAGGAGGGGTCTCTAAGAAAGTGGACTATAGAAAAAGGGTGGAATAAAGGAGAGGAAAAAAAGGGTTACTAAGAGAGAGAAAACCCGTAGCAGAATGGTAGAGAGGTATTGTGCTAGGGATTAAGAGGAGTGGACACAGAAAAGAGAAAAGCCAAGATATCTAAGAATATGTCATCTCAAAATAGATAATTCCAGAAAAAAAAAAAGGTGAAGACCCAGAGATAGATGAAGGGAAGGGGCTAGATAGAATTAGGAACCAAAGAAGGATGGGACTCTAAATGTAAAAAAGTAGTATTCCAGGAGGTAGATAGGGTGCCTCAAAAGAGTGATGTGTTCATTTCAATTCATTCATTTTAGGAGCTAGGGATGTGGAGCTGCCAAGAGAAAGGAATAAAGCTAAAGGGTGGAATTTCAGAGCGACTTGGAGGATACACTGAAAAAATGTTATAGCCCTAGGATTTTGGCAAGGGACTTTGAGATAGAAAAGACCCTCAAATGGGTATAAGCTTAATAGGTGTAAGGATAGACATCCCCAGGAGAGATAAGACCACAGTAAAAAAAGGTGAATCCTAGGGCATGGGAAAAAGTTAGAACTCCATAAAAGGGGCAGATGATTAAGGACAAGCATGGAATTTCTTTTGAGAGGGGTGAAAATGTTTTAAAAGTGATTATGGTGATAGTTGTCTAATTCTGTGAATGTGCTAAAAACCATTTATTTGTTAACAGGTGAACTGTATGGAATCTGAATTAAACACGTATCTCAATAAAATGTAGAACCTCTATAGATAATCATTCCTTTAAGTTGACCTAATTTTCATAGACAGGACATGCACCAAATGTATGTATCAGTACAGTAGGCGTAGTTCCTTATGTTGGCCACCTCCATATATGTACCCATTTTCTAGAATCCTTTTAGTGGTCAACTTACAGAGGTTCTACTGTATATCTTGTATGTCTATATCTGGAGTAACAATGTATATATACACATGGAGGGTAAGAAGAGGATAGAAAGAGATAACTGGATTTTAGAGAAAAGTAAGACCTCCAAAATAAATGTCTCTAGGTATAGAGTGAGAGGACAATAGAAGGAATATAGAGAACTAGGAATAAGTGTGCCCAGGAAAAATGGAGAAGCACAAAAAAAGGGAAACTTCAGATATTTGGATGAGGTCTGTTGAGAAAAGGACACAAGAAAATAGTTATCACTTTGATCCCAAAACCAGGAAAAGACCCAATAAAAAAAGAAAATTATGAACCAATATTACTAATGAATAATGATGCAAAAATATTCAAAAGATCCTAGCAAACAGAATCCAGTAACACATCAAACAAATTATACACCATGACCAAGTGGGATATCAAGGCTGGTTCAATATGTGTAAATGTATAAATATAAATCATCACATAAACAAAATGAAAAACAAAGACCATATGATTCTCTCAATTGATACAGAAAAAGCTTTTGATAATATCCAGCATCCTTTCATGACAGAACACTTAAGAAAATTGGTGTAGAAGGGATATTTCTTAAACTGATAGAGGCCATCTACAGCAAACCCACAGCCAATATCGTATTGAATGGAGTTAAATTGAAATGATTACCACTCAGATCAGGAACCAGTTAAGGTTGCTCTTTGCCTCCACTACTTTTTAACATTGTAATGGAAGTCTTACCCATTGTAATCAGGCAAGAAAAAGCAATCAAGGGTAACCATACAGGGTCAGAGGATATTAAACTTTCACTCTTCATAGATGATGTGATTGTATATCTAAAAAACACCAGGGATTCTACTAAAAAAATCATAGAAGTGATCAAGGAATACAGCAGCCTCTCAGTTTACAAAATCAACACTCGTAAATTTGTAGCCTTTATATGTACCAACAATAGTCAAGCTCAAAAAATAGTCAATGACTCTATTCCTTTCACATACTGCCAAAGAAGATTAAATATTTGGGAGTTTACCTAACAAAGGACGTGAAAGATCTCTATAAAGAGAACTATGAAACTCTAAGAAAAGAAATAGCTGAAGATGTTAACAAGTGGAAAAACATACCATGCTCATGGCAGGGAAGAATCAACATTATTAAAATGTCCATACTACCCAAAGCAATATACAATTTTAATTCAATCCCTATTAAAGCTCCACTGACATATTTTAAAGATTTCAAAAAAATAATACATCATTTTATATGGAATCAGAAAAATTCTTGAATAGCCAAGACATTACTCAGAAATAAAAACAAAGCAGGAGGAATTACGCTACCAGACTATACTATAAATAGATAGTGATCAAAGCAGCATTATAATGGCACAAAAACAGAGAGGTAGATGCATGGAACAGAATAGATAACCAAGAGATGAATGCAGCTACTTAATATTATCTGATCTTCGATAAGCCTATCAAAAACATTCAGTGGAAAAAAGACTCCCTATTTAACAAATGGTCCTGGGTGACTGGCTAGTGACCATTACAAGACTGAAACTAGATCCACACCTTTCATCATTAACAAAGATACACTCTCACTGGTTAAAAGATTTACACTTAAGACATGAAACTATAAAAATACTAGAAAAAAGTGCAGGCAAAACACTTGAAGAAATAGGCCTGGGAGAATATTTTATGAGACGGACCCCCAGGGCAATTGAAACAACACCAAAAATGCATTACTAGGATCTAATCAAACTAAAAAGCTTCTGCACAGCCAAGAACACTGTACATAAAACAAGCAGACAGCCCTCAGATTGGGAGTAGATATTTGCAGGTTATGTCTCTGACAAAGGTTTAATACGCAGAATCCACAGAGAATTCAAACGTATTAGCAGGAAATGAATAAGTGATCCCATCTTAGTGTGAGCAAGGGACTTGAAGAGAAACTTTTCTGAAGAGGGCAGGTGCTTGGCCTACAGACACATAAAAAAATGCTCATCATCCTTAATCATCAGGGAAATGTAAATCAAAACCACTTTGAGATGTCATCTAACTCCAATAAGGTTAGCCCGCATCACAAAACTTCAAAACCATAGATGTTGACATGAATGTGAAGAAAAGGGAACACATCTAAGCTGCTGGTGGGAAAGCAAACTAATACATTCCTTGTGGAAAGAAGTTTAGAGATCATTTAGGGATCTAAAAATAGACCTGCCACTCGATCCTGCAATTCCTCTACTAGGTATATATCCAGAAGACCAAAAATCACATTATAACAAAGATATTTGCACCAGAATGTTTGTTGCAGCCCAATTCATAATTGCTAAGTCATGGAAGAACCCCAAGTGCCCATCAAACGGTGAATAGATTAATAAATTGTTGTATATACACACCATGAAATATTATGTGGTCTTAAAAAAGATGAAGACTTTAACTCTTTTATGTTTACATGGAGGGAGCTGGAACATATTCTTCTTAGCAAAGTAGCTCAAGAATGGAAGGAAAATTATCCAATGTACTCATCCCTAATATGAAACCAATTTATAGACACCCACATTTTCATATGAAAGCTATAGCCCAACTATAGCCCAAGAAGAATGGGAATGAGGACAGGGAGAAGAGGAGAGGAGGGAGCATGGGTGGAGGGAAGGTAATTGGTGGGACCATATCTTTGGTGTATTTTACAAGGGTACAAGTTAAATATACTAAGTGTACAATATAAATGTCTTAAGACAATAACTAAGAAAATGTGGTGAAGGCTATGTTAACCACTTTGATCAAAGTATTTCAAATTGCATATAAAACCAGGACATTGTACCCCATAATTGCATTAATGTACACAGCTATGATTTAATTTAAAAAAGAAAGAAAATAGTTGAAGTTGCAGGGTAACATAAAGGGGCAATTTTAGGCAAGAAAACTGACTTAATGTGAAGGATCCCCAGGGATTTAGACAAAGAACTCCAGGAGAGAAGTATCATTGTCAATAAAAGTTGGAACCCCAGTGATTTGAGAATGGACCTACAGGGGACAGGATGAACCCCAGAGAGATGAAGATTGTGATTCTGAGATAGTTACAAGATTTCAAAAAGTGTTCATAGCACTAGAAATTGTTTAAAGATAAAATAAAAAGAGTAAGTAAAACATAAAAGTGGTAGAGCTTAAGAGACTTGGGACAAAAAGAGTATTCCATAAAATCTGGGGTTTAAGGCTTGGCTCTTGTAGCTCATTGAGTAGGGCGCCGGCCACATACATTGAAGCTCATGGTTTCGAGCCCACACCCGGCCCACTAAACAATAATGGCAACTGGAACCAAAAAATAGCCAGGTGTTGTGGTGGGCGCCTGTAGTCTCAGATACTCAAGAGGCTGAGGCAAGAGACTTGTTTCAGGTTTCTGTGAGCTGTGACACCACGTCACTCTACAGAGGGTGACATAGTGATACTGTCTCAAAAAAAAAAAAGAATCTGGAGTTTAATATACTTAGGGAAGAGAGAAACTCCAAGATAGATCAGTACCTAAAAAAAAAAGGTAGGTTCCCAGAATAGAAAAAAAAAAAAAAAAAAATTAGCAATCCAGAGGACTGCAGGTAGATGTGTGGCTCAGTCACTTAGGATAGAGGTTTCTAGGAAAAGAGTACAGTCATTAAATGAGGAGGGGACTTTCAGGGAAGGATTTTTACTCCAGTAGAGGACTGAAACACTATTGAAACCTCAGCCTGAAATCCATGTTTTTCCTGTTCACTCCCAATCTGCTGGGCTGAGATGTCTGTGGCTTACGGTTAGGATGGATGAAGACACCCTCAAGGACAAGATAGAGCTAAGCCACAAACTCAAGCCTCGGGATCATAATTAAAACCTTCCCTGCCACTGTCTTCTCTCTTTGCCAAAGACGCTCACCCTGGCTTTAATCTTAAATGGTTTGTATGATCACTAAATTTTAAGTGATATTTGGGTAGAGAGGTCTCCTTTCTTTCTTCAGATTTCATTTTTTCTTTGTATTATTATTATTATATTTTATTAAGTATTTTGTACATAGATCATAATACATTTATGCCATTTTCAATGTGTTGATTATTTGTACAAATTGGAGTGCTTACATCATACTAATCAACATAACTGTCACCTCATTTACCCAATTATAGCATTAGGACATTTGTGTTCTACACATGATTGATCCAACTTGTACTTGCATTGTGTTCCATAGATGTGGTCCCGCTACTATCCCCTACTATCCCTCAAACCACCTCCACTCCCCTCTCCCTCCCCTTCCCTACTTCATCCTAGGCTAAACTTGAGTTTCATTTTTCTTTTTTTAAAATTAGTATTAGATCATAATTGTGTACATTAATTCGATCGTGGGGCACCATGCACTGGTTTTATAAACAGTTCAACACATCTTCATCACACTGGTTAACATAGCATTCCTGGCATTTTCTTAGTTATTGTGTAAGACAATCATATTCTGCGTTCACTAAGTTTCACATGTACCCTTGTAAGATGCACCACAGGTGTAATCCCACCAATCACCCTCGCTCTGTCCAATGTCCCCCCTCCCTCCACTCCCTCTCCCCCTTCCCCACATTTTTAGGTTATAACTGGGTTATAGCTTTCTTATGAAAGGCATAAATTAGTTTCATAGTAGGACTGAGTACATTGAATACGTTTTCTTCCATTCTTGAGATAGTTTACTAAGAAGAATATGTTCCAGCTCCATCCATGTAAACATGAAAGAGGTAAAGTCTCCATCTTACTATAAAGCTTCATAATAGGGATGAGTACATTGGATAGTTTTTCTGCCATTTTTTTTTGTTTGTTTTTATTAGTATTAGATCATAGCTGTGTACATTAATGCGATCATGGGGCACAATACAATGGCTGTATAGACCTTTGACACATTTTCCTCACACTGGTTAACATAGCCTTCCTGGCATTTTCTGAGTTATTGTGTTTCGACATTGACAATCTCCATTTACTACGTTTC
>CAUYPK010059956.1:0-33493 GCA_963574355.1 Loris lydekkerianus
TGTTTTAAGTAACTTTGTGCCCCCATATGACCGTAAATTTGAATTGGTAGCGTCCCTATTCAACTCCCCCCCAGCCCCGCCCCCCCCCCCCCCCCCCCGCTTGCTGTCATTTGGTAACTACAGACCCTGCATCTCACTGGCCTCCTACCTCTATAACTCTTTGTTATTCTGATTGTCAAAATCAGAACCAAGCTCCCTATCCACACAGGTCCTACCATCATCTCACTACCCCTCACTTCTCTCATGTCCTCACTTTGTTCCTTCTAAGGTCCATCATTAAAATCACATCCTTGCCTCCATCTTCAGCGCCCTTTTCCCTGTCTTCAGTAGAAACCTTTCCTTGGCTTTCTGAACACAGATGGAAAACCCAGTGATGTGGACTGGTCTCACTCTAACACCACATTTACTAACATCAAATCAGCCCACAAGTGCTGCTTGGCAATTGTGCCGTTTCTCAAGGTCATCAGCTTCTCGCTCTCCAGTGGACAGTTTCATTCTTTCTCCTCTCTTCTCTGACCTCCAAATCTCAGCTGATGACCTGTTGCAGCCCTTACCAGCCCCTGTGACCCTGGACTCCATCACTGCAGAAAGGAACCAGGCATGACGCGGATTAGAAGTACAAGCTTGTAGGAGGCAGGCTAACCTTATTTGCAGGATAGCCACGAGTAACCTCCACAGTAGCCTTTTATTGAGACAGAACAAGACAGGTGAGGGGAGTGTTAGACAATGACTGCGTGCCTAAGGATTGCCATGGGCTCCGGCTCTTTCTCCGCAAGGAACACCTGCGGACGATTAACCTGAGGGTCCATTCCCCGGCTGCAAATCATCTTGCTCAGAGGTCGGCTGGCTCTTGGCGTCCTCTCTAGTGTATTAAAGACATTTCTGGATAGGCCATGGAGCAAATCTGTCATTGGTTATTTCAGTTGTTCTCACTGAGGAGCTTTCCTTCCTGCTAAGTAAAATAAACAAAAGGACATGTAAGTATAACACAGAATTGCATCAACAGAACTAATCCCGGCATAAGGGAAACTATTTTAGCCAAACTAGGCATAGGGGAAAACATGTCCCCTTTGTGCTAATGACCACCCAACTACGTGCTACGGGCTGACCCATAGGGCCTATTATGCTTCCGTTAGAAGTATTAACCACCACCCAAAGTTAATGTTAGGTGGGGAAAGGGCTGTATTGGACTCAGACCCTTTCCAAAGAGCAGTATAACTTTAAGTAAACATCAGATGCCCAATTGAAACAGATATAAATCCAACAAGTGAAATTCTCTTATCTTAGCTGATACCAGTATTTACCATTACCTCCAAGCCTGCTGTTCGAGGTCTTTGTTGTCTTACTGGAGGCTTGTTATTCAGCCCAAAATAATGAAATCCTGTATCTTCCCACTCTGCATAGAAGCTCCAACTGTCTCTTAGGGAAATAGGACGCTGACCGCCCTTAACTGCTTCCTGCTGAAGATGGACGGTGATATGGGAGAGGCAGCTAGAGTTCCCACAGAGGAGACTGAGCCAGGGTTTCCCTATTATGAAATTATCTAGGCTTCAAAAGTCCTGTGAATAAAAGAAAAGTTAGCGAAAACAAATTTGTTAAAGGTTTCCTGCTCATGTCGAGGCTTAATCCAGTGGGCTGGTAACCACTGCTTCTCTTGGTGTTCAGTAATAATATGGGCAAAACCTCGACCCCAATGCAGTACATAACCAGGCTTCCACTCTGACATGTCAGGTTTTCTATAAAAAATAGGTTGTTGTATTGGAGAGGATGGTGGATGAATGAGAGATGTCCAATGGGTTCTGCAGCTGTCTTTCCGTCATTGCTGAGATTCAGAAAATTGAGCTTTTCTCCTATGTCCCAACTTTCCAGTTATGACATTTAGGACGGTATGGACTGACCCCTTCTTTTAAAGCGGCAGCAAGCAAATTAGCCTTATGGAATTCCATTCCTATATCAGCACATGCCTGAATATACTCCTCTAAAGAAGCATTTTGTGCTCTCAACGGTTGCAAGGCCTTTTGACACGCAGCGTTAGCATTCTCAAATGCTAAAGTTTGGAATAGTATATTTTTGAGCTCCGGCTGGGCAACAGCCTTATCAACTGCAGTTTTTAGTTGGGCTAGAAAGTCAGTATAGGGTTCATTCCCTGACTGCAGTATCTTAATATAAGATTTAGAGGTATCTCCAGGAGCCTGAACCTTTTCCAGGCCCTAAGACAACACAGCCTTGTCTGGACTGTGGCTATGTCATCATACTGAAGTTGATTGGGAATCCCCAGCCACTGACCAGAACCCGGGAGCTGTTCTGATGTTATGGGGACTCCTCTCTACTGCTTTTGGTGACTCATCAGGTCAGCCTCCTCCTCCCACCAGGTTTTGAACTGTAAATCCTGTCCAGACTCAAGAACAGTTCTGGCTATCAGGTCCCAGTCATAAGGAATGAGCTGCGGCTCTTGTGCAAGCCCCTGTAACAGGCCTCTAGGAAATGGGGTTTGCATACCATACTGTGCCACGGCCTGTTTCAAAGCTTTCAGAACCGCAAAGGTGATCATATGGTGATCAAAACATTGGCCCCCTTGAGGGTGTTACAGATCAGGAGGAATATCAGTGACCATAACCAGAAAAAGCCCTAAAGTGTCTTCCCACTTAAAGTCACCAGTTTTACCTCTTCTAACACAGCCTTCAGAACAGAAGTCACAGATGGATCATCTACACAGGGAAGCGCTGAGGGGAATGTTGAGTGATTTATGTTAACATTTTTAACTATTTTATTTTATTTTTGAAAGCAGGGTGTGTGCCCACCCCGCTGAGGTTGGCACTCCTGGACTGACCTGGATGGCCCCCGAGGCGCCTGCGACTGCACCATCCCTGGGACTAGGGGTGGCCGCAGACCCAGCTGCTCAGACACTGCCGCTCCCCACAGCCCCTGGTTCTGGCTGGGGTGTGAGGAGGTGGTGGGTCCCTGAGTTCAAGGAACGCAGGCCGGGAGGTCACCCACTGGGTCCCCGGTTCACACTCTGCTGCCACTGCTGCTGCTCCCCACCCAGGCTTCCCACCGCCTGCGGGCGGGAGAGAGGAGGACAGCCCACAGTGGGTCCGACAGACGGACCTGACCCAAGGCGCTCTCGGCGCCAGGTGTGTGCCCGTGTACATGCCAGGACAAACCCTTGTGTGGAGGGCTATGTTAGCATTTTTAACTGTGAGACTATTCAACCCGTCTTCCCACTGTTTATTCTGAGCAGCCATATGGCCACAGAGGCAATTCTTCCTTATTTGTGTCCGTATCTTATACTCCTGATTCCCAGTTCTCCTTAGGTCCAGCTTCCCTCTGAACCTCACTATTCTCCTCACTTTCAAATTCTGTTTGAACATCGCTTTCTTCCTCAGTTTCTAATTCTCCCCACTCCCCAAACAGGAAGTTACCCGTTGTGTTCTCTAAACGTCTTTGCTCACTTATTCCCAGCGAGGTTCCCTACATTCTAGATGGGCCAAAGGTCCCACTTGCCCTGAGCAGAGTTCCCCTTTGCACTTCCTCCCACCGTTTACCAAAGCGTTCACTTACTTCCGAGTGTCACTTTCCACTTGGTCCACGTCCCTGGTGTCCTGTTGTCCCTGCTGGATCCTGCCCACTATGCCAGATGTCGCAGCCCCTAGAGGCCCCTATGGCTCTGGACTCGATCGCTGCAGAAAGAAACCAGGCCTGACGCAGATTAGAAGTACAAGCTTGTAGGCGGGCTAACCTTGCTTACAGGATCACCTGAGCAACCTCCGCAGTAGCCTTTTCTTAACACAGCACAAGACAGGTGAGGGGAGTGTTAGACAATGACTACGAGCCAGGGGCTTGGGCTCTTTCTCTGCACTCCTGCGGACGAATGGCCCGAGGGTCCATTCCCCAGCTGCAAATCATCCTGCTCAGAGGTCCGAATGGTCCGAGGGTCCGTTCCCCAGCTGCAAATCATCCTGCTCAGAGGTCCGCTGGCTCTTGGCGTCCTCTACAATGACCTTCTTCCTATTTTCATGAAAAGGTTGAATGATTAGCAGAGAATTGTCAGAAGCTCCCACGCCACACCTGTGTAATCTGCACCTGTGTAATCTTTTCTCCCTTTATCAGACACAAACTGTGAAAAGCCCATTCAGTGGTGTCTACTCTGGACATTGCCCCAGGAATTTAAAACTTTCTCTAATACACGGGCTGTTCTCTGGGTCACACCTGTCAGCATACAAGCTGTCCTTATTTCTTTATTAAAAAAAAAAAAAAAAGAAGCTTTTGATCCCATTTTGTCTCCCAGCTATTGCCTCATTTCTCTCCTTCCCTAAAGAGAAGCAAAATTTCTTGAATGTTTTGTCTATGTTCTCCATCTCCAATTTTTCTTCTCCCATTGAACGGACCTCAGCCAGGTTTTTCACCCCTAGGATGGTACACAAATGACTCCTCCCAAGATCATCGATAACATCACCATTGCTAAATCCAGTGGTTTCCAGGACACCCCACTTGCCTGCTCCACTCCTTCTCAGGATCTTCATCTTTCAACTCTGAATATGGAAGTCCTCTTAGGCCCGGTCCTGGGACTTAGCTTTTCTACATGTACTTGCCACTTGGGTGATTTCCCCATGTTTCCTGGTTTAAAATGTTATCTCTCTCAGGGATGTTTACCTGTTTTTATACAATGGAACCCCTTGGAAAACTGGTAAAAGCAAATGAACCCCCTTCTCAGAATAACATTTAAAAATATATTGATAATACAATATATAGAATTTAAAAGGAAACCAATTATATTTATCCAAATAGTTTTTATAAGGTTCAGTACTAATATGTATGCTTTATCAACACATTGAGTAGTAAGATCTAGATAACTCTAGTAATTTTTAATTCATAATTAGCATAATCTTCAGTGCCCTCCATAGCACCAATGATGGGTAAGATTCCCAAAACTGGGACAACCTAAGACAGGAGGTTGCATGGAGAGGCTGCATGGTGGATTACATTCATAGTACCCAAAGATGGGTAAGATCACTCTCCATTCATTCAACCTAAGACAGGGACCAAACCATTGATGTTTGTATTCCCATGATGGGTAAGACTGAAACTGCAAGAGCAGGCAACCTAAGACAGGGGCTATGGTTTTCCACCATACAAAAAACAAAAGAGGGAATTGTTGGGCCCTTCCATGTGCCTGACGCCTAGTGCAACTTCCCAAGCCTGACTAGAAGTAGATCCATCGAGCTACTTCCGCGTACAACCACTCAGCAAGGCCCAGCCTGAAACTGCCTCTACCTAGATACAGCCAATGTGGTACCATGCCTCTGGCCCAACCCTGTCACGCACCTCTTCCCCCGCCTTCTTTCCCCGCCCCTTCTCCACAATAAAGAAATAAATAATAATTAAAAAAAAAAGAAAAAAAGAAAATGAGGTGAAGGCTATGTTAACCAGTTTGATGGAAATATTTCAAATTGTATATAAAACCAGCACCTTGTACCCCATAATTGCATTAATGTACACAACTATGACTTAATAAAAAAAAAAATGCTCATGCTTACCTCCTGTATAATACTTTGATCTAGAAGTTGATTGTGATCACTTAGTCAGGGTAGAAGGCACACCCAAGTGACCAAAGGCCCTCAGTGAGGAAGACAGCACCCATGAAGGTGGCTATGAGTGAGGTCTGTGGGACCAGCTGACCTGGATCTGCATGGTCAAGTGACTTAACTTTTTGAAGCTTTAAGGCTCTCAACTATAAAATGGGCCAATGATATAACTAGTATGCTAATATTTGTGTGAAGATGTAATAAAACATGAAAAAAACAGCTGAGTGCTTGGCACCTGTATTTGCTCATGATGTGAGCTTCTGTCATCATCTGGAGAGAAACAGAGGCAGCAGGATGACTTCTGGAGGTTGGGGCTCTTCGGGAAAGTGCACCCTACTGAGATAGTAAAAATCTATGGAATTCCAGCTGAGCCTGAAGCAGAGAGTGATACTTTTTAAACCCAACTGAAAGTGTCTTGTGTCCTCAGCATGAAAGTTGTTGAGGTTACAGTTTACAATTAAGAGCCTACACAATAACTAAGAAAATGCCATGAAGGCTATATTAACCAGTTCAATGAAAATATTGCAAACTGTATATAAAACAGTTGGTTTCATTACATTGTACCTCATGATTTCATTATTGTACACAGTTATGATTTAATAAAAAAAAAAGGGGCCTAGAAATACATGACTGAGTCCTTCTAATTGTCTTGTTATTATCTTTCATGCTTAATTCCCAGCCCTCATGATTGTACCTCATGATTTCATTATTGTACATAGTTATGATTTAATTTAAAAAATAAGGGGCCTAGAAATACATGACTGAGTCCTTCTAATTGTCCTATTGTTATTATCTTTCATACTTAATTTCCAGCCCACATCAGCCCTGGGTTTCAAAGAACTAATGTTTTCAAGGAAAGAGCCCCTTGACTTCTCTGAGACTTACTGGCTGGACACATGAAATGTGATTAAATTCTTTGATTCTTATTTTCTAACCCATAAAAAGGGGGATAATAGTTGTAAAAATTATGGGAAATTAAAACTGCAAGTATCAAGTTCTCACTTCTATAAAATAAAATTGTTCAAATCAATATAACTTATCTCACTGATAATATTCAAGGTACAAGTAGAGCAATGAATTTCCACATAAAAGTATCAGAAAGAGAATATTGTATGCCTGGTGGAAATGTGTATGAGACAGGGGTCATACTGAATAGTCAAAATGTTTTGTTAGCTTAAATGACCACTGTTTTGTTTATCTGTTGCTGCATAATAAACCATCTCTAAAATTCAGTGGCTTAAAACCATGATAACATTTATTTCCCTCATGAAATGCTAGCTTGGTGTGAATCTGGCAGGGAAGGCTCATCCCCTTTCCATTTGGCAGCTTGAGAGCTGGGGGATGAAATTATCTGATTATAACCACTTACTCTCATTTGTAGTAGTGGATGCTGGATCCAACTAAGACTTCAACTGAGCTGTAGACCCTATACGTAGGATTGGCCAATCTGTGTATCTACACAGCTTCCTCACACCCTGGAGAATGGTCCCAATGGTAAAAGTTGTAAAGTGAGAACTGCGTAGAAGCTGTATCACTTTCTCTAACTGATCCTTAAAACAAATGCAGTATTATTTCAGTGTACCATTGTGCTTCTATTCATGAAGCAGTTAACTCAAGCTGGCCCAAGTTGAAGGTGAGTGGAGTTAGATCCCATCTATTTATTTATTTATTTTTGAGACAGAGTCTCAGTCACTCTGGGTAGGCTGCTATGGCATCATAGCTCACAGCAACCTCAAACTCTTGAACTCAAGAGATCCTCTTGCCTCAGCATCCCTAGTAGCTGGGACTACAGGTGTGTGCCACCATGCTTGGCTAGTTTCTGTATTTTTAGTACAGATGGGGTCTCACTTTTCTCAGGCCGGTCTTGAACTCATGAACTCAAGGGATCCTCATGCCTCAGCCTCCCAGAGTGCTAGGATTATAATTTCCTCCACTGGCACCAGCCTAGATCCCATCTTTTGATGGGAGAAGTTTCCACAAACCTATTTACATGTTTTAAAACCACTACAGATCACCCTCTGGCCACAAAATATTTATCTTTCTTACTTGTGCAAAATTAATTTATTCCCTTACAAATTGTTGTTCCCTCAAATTACTCAAATTAGGGCATCAGGTTGAGGCGTCAAAAGTAGGGTTTTGTAGAGTAGATCAGATTTGGAGGCAGATGAGGCTCCTTTGGTTCAGTTTCTTGAATGTAGCTCCCCAAGCATAGCTTCTCTCAGGATGAAGACAGACAGATTAGGAGGTACCCATCCTTCTCCCACACACCGTGGTGGGACAGGTGCAGAGTAACTATAGTGGACATTCCTGCTTGAAGAGAAAGCAATCTGTGTTCCGTAACATTTGTACAAACCAACCAGGTTTCCTTGATTATCGCTCAATCCTGCTTTCCACACAGTGCTTGCCTCTGCCTTTTGGACTCTTAGATTTTTCCCTCTGAGTTATTCATTTCTTTTCTATAAATAATGGTCATTGTTTGAAGTTAAGTATATTCCTCAGGCTACTTTCGGCCCAAACTTGTGGAGGTATTCCAGGGACCTGTTTTCACGTACTGATTTTATCCCTTTGACTTCAAGCTCGTGGTATTTCTGCTCATACAATTATTTCAAAGAACTTTGTGAGGTTTTCATTAAAATCATTGGATCTCTTTCCATTCAGTAAACATGTTACCCACAAATTTCACGGACATTTGCCCTTTCATTTTTTGGATTCTCTATAAGGTTACAATGGGACAATATACTCTTTAGATTCTTTTTTTTATATTTCAGGTTAATGTGAGAATAAAAACAACCAGGTCACAATATTTGAATTTGTTAGCTAGCATCTTTCTTCTAGTTGTGTCCCGCACCCAAAAGGTGTGCCATACATCCCTACACTGTGCCCATTAAGTGTGAGTATACCAATCCTCCTCCTCTCCTCCCCTCTTCCTCAACCCCTTAGCATTCTGGGTTTCAGAAATGTTTCTTCCAAGAAAAGCCTAATTATTAAGCTATGATGATTTCAATTGAATGCTTTTGTTTTTAAGGTCTATTTTATAGATTAAAAATACATTTTCATTTTTTAGTTTTTATTTTCTGCTGCTCTGAAGTAACTAGCCTCTGTTTAAGATGTAATTATTATTATTATTATTATTTTTGAGACAGAGCCTTACTCTGTCACCCTCGGTAGAGTGCATGGCATCATAGCTCATAGCAACCTGAAAAGTCCTGGGTTCAAGGGATCCTCTTGCCTCAGTCTCTCTAGTAGCTGGGATTACTGGCACCTGCCATAAAACCCAGCTATAAGATGTAATTTAATTATTTAAAAGGCCACAGGGGTGGGGGGAAAGGAGATACTCAAAATGTCAGTAAAAAACACTTTAGAAAGTTAAGTTTTCAAAACATGATCCGTCTTACCTACATTTGGTTGGTTTTCTTATGGAGCGAAACACTTGCCATCTTTGTGTTTTTAGTGACAGTAGTTACTGATCCTTCTTCAAAGTACAAAAGTGTAAACTCTACAGGCTGTTGTCAGCACTTCCTTAGTCATTTTGAGAGTCATACTCGGGAGGTCCAATGAACCACGTTAAAGGCATCATAATGCTCCTCTAGAGACGGTGGCTTGGATGTTTGGGTTACCATAACTATCGGCTGCATAGGAGCTTGTGTCCGCATTCTCCCTGTTCTGCTTTCAGATCTGCTTTGGTCCCTGAATGAAGAGTCTCAGAACACAGAGTTTGGAGTTACTGCATTTGAGCAAAGTTAAGCTGAATCCAATTTGGCTGTACTGAATGTAAGCATTGTCAGTTGAACATGGAATGTCATGTCAATCTGCATACACATTTACAAAAGCAGCATGCAGGAAAAAGAGACTACTAATTGAGTGGAAATATAAGCTAATCTTACTATTGCCTTCATTCTGTCCAAAATAGAAAAATGACAAACCAAAACTGTAACTGGACAAAGAATAAATAATAGTGTTCTTCAGTGAGCAGGGGTATGCCAACTTGCCCCCAAAGGCCAAGGGAGCCAAAGAAAGAGACTGACAAATCCAGTTTCTCAGAAAGAAATATTTAATGGGGACTTATGAACAGAAGCAGAGCTTCCAGTGGCTTTGAGATGGTGGATCCCTGTGCCCACTCTCTGGAAAGTATTCTTTACATAGCAAGCTTTTAGGATAAAACGTGCAAATGGTCATGTCTTTTGACTTTCTTCCCAAGGCGTGTGACCACTGGGGAAGTTAGATAAATATTTGTAAGGAATTAGGCAGATATCTTTATGAGGGGTTATTCATGTCATGGGCATTGTTTAAAGACCTGGTTGTAGAGTGCCTTGGTATGTGGGGGTCAAATACTAGCCTGTTTGGTTGTTTTGTTTAAAGATGGTATCACTTTTGCCCTGGAAAAGGCTGTTCTCCTACAAATAATGTAATGGTGAGATGAGGAATGCTTACAGAGGAAGAGACCTCAAAGTCAGAACTTTTCAAAGGAGTAATCTATTGATAATTAAAACTCAAACAGCATGCATTTGAAATTAAATAATCATATCACACATATGCATGCATGTGTATATATAACATCACTATAATCATCTTTGGTTTTTGTGTTTCTTTGTGATTATATTAATAGCTACCATTGATCAAGTGCCTACTGTATGTTAAGTCTTCAATATGTCTTCAATACTTTATGTTTGTAGGGCAGAGACATTCTAATTTTATAAATGAGAAAACTAAAACTCAGAAGGGTTAAGGAAATTTTTAGTCCAAATGGTGATTTTCCTTTATAATTTTCTCAGTTCAGATTCTTTAATTTATCTATGGTTTTTTAAATTAAAATAATTCTGTCACGTGCTCTAAATGCTGGTAGGATTTCATATGTGGATTTGATGGAGTTACCTGCGAGGTCAAGAGAAGAGTTACCTGAGCCTTATATTGAAGAAAACAAAGAATGTAAGTTTGGAAAGGGTGTTCTGAATAAAGAGGGAATAAAGTGAGGCAATCAGAAAGGTGGCTGGAATTAGATTATGGAAAGGCAAAGTTTGGATTTTATTTTAAATAAATAGGGAGCCATTGGAGGGTGTTAACCAGAGGGGTGATGTGATATAATCTATCCTATTATAGAATTGATCTATTTAGTTGTCAAGAATGAAGTGAGACTGAAACCAAAGGGGTCCATTTGGAAATTACGGCCATCCTGAGATGAGGGGAAAAAAATGACCTGCTGTAGATTGGAGATAGAAAGTGAATAAAAGGCAAACATTTTCTGTAAACAGAGTCAGCAGTACTTGACAATATTATCAAAGTGGATAATAAGCGATTATTATTGGGTGATCCTTATTAATCTCACTGATTGAACTGGGAAGGTCAATGTTTGAGAAATAAGAAGTGTTTTTAATATGGGAGGCACCTTAGCATATTCAAAAACAAAAACAACGGTAAACAATGACAGGCCTTTCACTTCTGGTCATGGTGGGGCAACTGACACTGGTCCTGTTTGCTTTCTGTAAACAACTGGAAATCTGGTTGCCTTCCCAAGAAGCTGGCTCTGATCCACATCCACAAAGATGTAAGAAAAAGCTTTAATAATCTGAGGAAACTCACAAGGAATAATCATCAGAATATCTCCAAAAGTCTTGTAAGGAAGTCCAAAAATCTAACAATGTAGTATTCTCAAATTGAAGTATGAATGTAAAAAGTTAGACATGTCAAAAAGCATGCAAATATGACCTATAGCTAGAAGAGGGAGGACGATGAATTAAAGGCAGGTTACTAAGGAGGCAGGAGGAGATTGAACCCTGAGCAGAGGTGGAAAGATTGGCCTCAGAAATGACAGGGATACAGGACCAATTCCGAAGCCAGTTGGCAGCAGTCAGCTAGCTGAGTTTCTGCGTGACAGGTTTGGTATTTTTCTGTGAATTAGGTTTTGGCTGACAGTGACTTGAGTAATTACTACAGTGGTGTGGAAAGGGCAGGGGCTCAGAAGTAGAATAGAATGGCAAGGGAATATTGGGATTCAATTTAAAGACTAGAAAAAATAAATTCATAAAGACACCGATCTGCAGAGGCACAAGCTTTCCCCAGGTGTGGAGAAGGAAATTGGCTGGTTAGTCCAGCGTTGGGAGATGGAACTGTGCCATAGGATGGGTCATTTTGTTCACAGTGAAATCCAAGCAGAACTTGGTGAAAACTATACTGTGAGCCGGTAAGAGAGTTTTCAGTGCATAAGGAAGGAAGAGAGAATGGAAGATACAGATAAGGAGCCAATGCAAAGTGAACAAAAAGAAAAAAAATTAAATTGTAAGAGAAATGTACATGATTAAGAGAAAAAAATCTTTAACCAAAAGTCTCAGGAAATGTTTTAAATTTTTTTTATTACAGATAGTTATCTTTTTAGTCGTCTTTCCTTTATAAATGAAAGTTTAAGAAATACAAGCATGCTCTATGGACCTAACATTTTACGACCACATTTAAAAAAAATATCTAAAATATTGTTAGCTTAGCGTAATCATGACATATGCCTAATGTGACTTTTTATATTAATCAATTATTTTGCACATGTACTTTGGGTGTTTATAAAATGCAGACTTGAAAATTCATTTTCCTCTACATCTTTTTTGAAAAGTCAGTAGCAATGCTATATAATAAGCCATATAGTGCTAAAGAATAAATAATAGACATTAGGTATCATATCATGTAATAAATTGAATAAACCTTAAAAAGATATGTCTATTGTCTTGATTTAGTTATTTAAATACAGCTTCAAATATGTTATTTAATATATAATAATTTGACAAAATAAATGAAAAAAAGAAATCCATTGCTGGATTTGGAATTTTATTAAGTTCTGTTCTATTTTGGCCTTTTGTAATCTGATTCATTTTCCTCATCCTTTTAACCTAAAATCTAAATCTAACTTCAATGTTTAAGAGTGTATTACTATGTATTTTCAAAAAAAGTTTTTGTTAATTTTTTCTTTTTAAATATTCATTAAAATGCTGACATTGCCATGTATTCAAGTACATGATGCCTTGGAGAATGACATTAACATTTCTGCATTACTAATTTGCAATGGGAAAATAGTTTGCATAAAGGCCTCATTAATGTAAAACAAACTTGTACTTAGTTTCACATTACTTTAATATTAATAACAATATGCTTTATATTGTCCACGTTTCAATGTCAGTAAATTTATAGGTGGGACAAGATTTGAATTTAAATTATTCATGTACAAATAAGACATTCACAGTTTTACCAAAGCTAATTACTGAGGAATCACAGGTGTCCCTGTAGTGAAAAGGGCTGAATAGGATACACTTGCAAAGGGAAAAAAACAACAGAAGACTTGATGTGTAAGCACCAAATATTGCTACTTGAAGCAAAGACACAATTAGTTTTCAATAGGAGATTTCATATACATTTAAATAAATTATATAACAATTAAATCTAACAGCCAAATAACTTTCAAAGGAAAAAAAGCAAGTTATTCCCATTCTGTTCCATTCAGCAAATACACATTTTCTACCTACTTTGTGCGAGCACTGTGCTAGATATAGAAGATACAAAGAAAAGTTAAAATTCATTTCTCATTATACAATAGTGGCAGCCATGATCAAGAACTCCTAGACTAAGTTCAAACCATTTCTTCAACATACACACCCAAATAATTCTTCATTAACTTTGGTTTGCAAATTGGAAAATGAAAGTAAAATCATTTGCTGTTATTTTAATAATTTCGTGAAGGTGGATCTGATTGCACGTTCCCCAAACCATTCACATTGTGTCCTGGGTTATCTGCATTGTTTTTTCATAGGGATCCAAATGACTGTTTAGCTTGATGTTTTGCATACAGTTCTCCTCTGCCTGCTTAATATGCAGGCACTTTGCACGTAGTAATGCAGTTAGAGTATATTAATATTATTAAAAAATAAAATAATAATTACCGAACACTGACATTTTAAAATATTCTCCTGCGATTTTGGTAGAGTAAATATACAATGATCTTGTTGTATAAATGGAAGACAAATCACAGTGATCTGAGATAAAAAATAATTACTTAAAGCCTTGGCTGGTATAATGAAGGAAGGTCTGATTGAATCTGACCATTTTACCTTTTGGAAACATAATTTAGCAGGTTTGGACCCAAATACAAGAGGAAAAAAAAATAATCTAATTTACTTAAAATGGAAAATTATGTCAGGGTTCACTGCTGGAGTAGTCTCACTAGTCAAAAAAGCATGTCTTGGAAAATGTATGGAGTGCTTGCTCCATGTACTACAGAAAAGAGTGTCATTGGACCCAGAGTTTACCACTCTGACTTGCACTGGGTCATTTTATAAGTCATCCAGGATGAGACCTCAACACTGGATTATAAACATTAGTAGGAATTCTCCATTCATCAGCAACCCTTCTATTTATCCAGATCATGACTTCATTGTTTGTGCAAAAGGGGCTTAGTTGAAGCCTAGGCTAGTTCAGGTTCTGTGTTTTGATCACTATGTAACATGACAGCATTACCTACTGATTTAAATTCTTCTAGAGCCCTCCATTCTCTCATGGTAAAGTCTATATCCCAACAAAGCTCAGCCTTTCTACCCTCCAGCTTTCACTATGTTCCCTCTTGCCTGTCTGCAGAGCAGCCACGGGGTCCTCTTTTGGTACCTCCAGCAGTCTCGGCGCCCTCTCAGCCCTGAGCCTAAGTGTTTCACAGTTCATCTTTCTAGATAGCAATGCAAGATGAAGTCCCTTCCTCCCAAGGCTCACACACTTGTAATTAATAGTCACATGAGACATAAAGACACAAGATAATTTCAGAAAATGATAAATACTATAAGAAAAGTAAGTCTTCTTGTAGAAAGCTCTAAAGAAAGTTCTAGAAAACTTAGTCCTAAAGAATCAAAAGGAAAAGCCCTGTCAAATTCAGAAGAAAGGACATTCTAGGCAGCAGAAATGCAAGTTCAAACCCTGGAGATTGGGACGAACTTTTGGCTTATCCCTGGGAAGACAAAAGATCATGTGCCTGGAGAACGGTGAAAAATAGAGCTTCATGGCTAATAGAAACTAAGCATAGGCAACATTCCAATCCTGTGGCACATTGCAGGTCATAATTTGCAAGTTGGACTTTATTTTAACTCTAAAAGGAAGTCACTAGAAAGTATAGAACAGGGAAGGGCCACATTCTAGATTAGATTTGGAAAAATTACATTGTAAGTAATAAAATGTGGGAGGAACAATAAGAGAAACAGAAGTGATGGTGGCTTGGCCTAAGGTTTAGAATGACAATTGGTAGGATTCAGGATCCAATTTAGTGAACAGAATTTTGGAGTAATCTGAATGTCGAAGGTGATGAAATGAGAAAAATTCAGTAAATATTTAACAGAATTGGTTTTCTTATTTTATTTTAAGAATAATCGAAAGAGAACAGTTTTGGATTATGTCGTGATATCTCAACCTTAGCACTTCTGATATTTTTATCTGTGTAATTTTTTTGCTGTGAGGAACTCAGGTCTTGTGAGATGTTTGACAACACCCCTAGCCTTAACCCACCAGATGCCGGTAGCAGCCTCTTCATGACAACGAAAATGTCTCCAGACATTGCCAGATGTCCCCTGGGGAAAAGCATTCCTTGATTGAGACCCCCTGGATTCTCCTTGAATTTTTAATAATATTGTAAATATGAGGCTTGAATTTATAATAATATTGCAAATATGAGACTATATTTACCAAGAGAAGTAATAATATTTTCTATTTTTAAAATAGAAATTCAAGTAAAAGACAATAATTACCTTTTCTGGATGACTTTTTTGAATCTTTTTCTTCCAGAGAATTTTTTCAGATATATTATTCACCGATAAACAATTATCATTATATTTAGAACAAGGAATCTGCAGTAGAATGACTGATTATAAATCCTGCCTCTGCCATTCATTGTCTGGGGTTAGTGATGACATTCACAGAAACATTCTCATGGTTTTTTTTTTTTTTTTTAGAGTCAGAATCTCACTTTGTCGCATCAAGTGTCATATCTTGATGCTGTTCTAGACCTGTGTCCAACAGATCAAGGACCATTCTGCAAAAAATACATAGATGAACAATTGCAAACACACACAAAATACCTCAAATATTCTTTGTAGTTTTTACATACAGTGAACATTAAATACAGTCTATGCAAACACTGAACTTTCTTCCCTTTTTTTTTCATAGAAATCCCTTATACGTTATAACTTCCATCTATCGCCTCTAACACTTCTTCCTCAGGCCAATTCTACCCAGTCCTTTTCTTCTCCTGCACCGTCTCATTTTCAATTTGCCCATACCATTTAAAAGGATGAATCTGGAAGGGAAGAAGAGAAAGACTGAGCTGGGAGAGCCAGCCCACTCACGGATGGACAGAGGTAACAAAGTGTGGGCTGAGGGTGCATTGAGTATGTGGTCTGGTCCCAGCAGGAAGAGATTTTTGCCACAGAGTTTTCTTGTCTTCTAAAGCTATTTTCATGCCCTAGATTTACCTTTACAAAAATTCTGCTCTGGTCCCAATACTATCTCATCCTGACGTATTGCTCCAGCCTACCGGTGCCATTCACCAGCCTCAAGTTCATTAGCATATGCTCACTTATTCCAGGTCACACTTGCAAATCCTCATGATTCCTGGGCTAAACAGTTTTAATGCAGGTTAAATTGTTAATATAAGGATGTCTGATTACATTAGTATTTAGTATAATTATACTTATTTAATTAAGCACTTCAACTACTCTGAAAACCTATTTTTTTTGCCTTCTGTGTGTGCTCAACTCCACTTCATCATCATGATGTGGTACGCTTTTCCCCGGGCAACTTCTCCACCATCTCCTCTCTACTACAGTTTCACTGATGTTTAAAGCTCAACATCAGCATTGAATGTGAAGCCTCCCTACTTTTTAAACTCTGTTCTGACAAATGAAGCATTCATGATTTATACTGTACAAGATGTCATTTGACTCTAAATTATTTTGTACTAATTAGTAATTGTTTCTACTTTATAAGCCTCATTTGCTCCATAAGATTATAAGATCTTCAATCAATGGGGCTCACAGGAGTGCAACCAGAGAAAATTTCTCTTAGTTATCACAAGTGATAAAGTGCCATTCTGATGTTTAACGTAGGGATGATATGTTTATCTGGGTACCCTCACACCTAATACCTAAGCAGGTACATATCAGATATTCTGTTTCAAATGGTTAGTTATTTTAACAGAGAATTTATATGGAGAATTGTTAGCTTAGTATGCAGAATTGTTAAATAGGTAACAAAGTGCCAAAAAGAATACATTAAGGCGTCACCGCTATATACTTTATAGTAAGTATGTTAAATAGAAAGTATCTACTAACCCAAGGTGAGGGAAATTGAGTGAAAAATTGAAATAATTAAAACATAGACACTTAAGAAGAGGGGGTTGATTCTACTTGGTTGGTTCTGGTGTTCCTAAACTTGGAGTAGAAAGCTGCACTCTGGGATCCTAACAGCTAAGGAGGAGGTTATACTGGGATGATGCCAGTGTTTCGGCAACATCACCCCCAGGAGAAGAAATACAAAGTCTCTATCATGAGGAAATAGGCACACAACAAAGGTAAGTGCACACACACACACACACAAACACCTGGTAAAATATGCCTGGGAGTTGATTGCAATATAACAATGAAAAAGACCAAAATTATTGTTGTGGACATGCTTACTGGAAATTCCGGATTTACTGTGTTAGTAAATGCATTTGAAAATTTACTTGATTATGGGTGAATAAAACTTTGATTCAAGGATGGTCTACAATAAAAATGTTAGAGATAACAGATTTGCTAACTACCCTGATCTGATCACTATATATTATGTGTATCAAAACATTACTGTATACACCATTATTATGTACCATGATTATTACATGTCAATTAAAAATAAAATTTTTAAAAGTGTATTTAGATGCAAGACCTTCCTTGTATACCAGAAAGGAAGAAAAGCAAATGTGTGGGCAATAGGATGTTGTAAATAATAAGGCTGTTTTTGTCAGTGCTAAGAAAACTGAATACTGTTAACTCTAAAGTAGGCTGTAAGTACGACTGGAGTTTAAACTTTAACTTTGCAGATTCAGTTCTCACACAGTGAGTGATTCTGGAAGCGTCACCAACTTCCTGCATGAATGTCAATTTGGAATTGGTCCCAAAGCTGAGACTTCTATTTCCTAACTGAACATTCATTATAAAAGGTATAATTTTAGCTGCCAATGTTCAGGGCCTTATTTATCTTCATCATCAATCAAACTTTTGTGTTTTCTAACATTGTACTTTACACGGTAGAAAGTAGACAGAAGTCTGGAATGGCCCCTTCAGAGCCCAGGACTGTACTAAACAGAATAGTGAAGAATTAGAGGCTAAAATGAATTTTCATGAAAATCTTATACATTATTTGCTAACTCAAGTTTCTGAAAACTCTCTCTGCCTCTTTTGTATTACAAAGAAAATTGTGAGATAATGGCTGAGAATTTTACTATTATTAGCCTGGTTTTAGTAATACCTGTATAGATGAATAGACTACTGTAAAATAATAATCCAGGATGTATGATCTGGTTTATTTTGGAGACTTTCTTTGATACAAAATACATAGAAACAAATGTTTGAGCCAAATGTTAATGTTTTGTTCAAGAATCAGTATAATGAAACTTTGTGCTAAAAATGATTTCTGAAGAAAATCATTGTATTTTCCACCTGAGACCATTTGCCTTAAATGTCTCAGGACATATGTCTCTCTGGTTATTGAAAATAGACTATAGAATTTAGGCATATTTAAATCTTGTGAAATAATTATTTCTGTTTCCTCAATGTTTTGGTAGTTTCTGACTGCACAGTTATCCTCTATTGCCACTCAAAGATGTATGTTTTAAATTAAAAATTTAAACATTAATAAAACATTGAGATTATCCTAATTTTTATACAATCACCAAACTGAGAGTCAAGAAACTGGGGAAAGAAAACCTCTATTGTTAAAAAAAAAAAAAAAAAAAGGAGTATAAGGTACTAATTGATTAGAAAAAAATACTGAGAAGAAATTCATGGATCATTTTTCTTTATATCAAAGAAAATAGATTATTATGAAATAATTGTAAAAAGAGTATTTTAATGCCAAATACATCTGGGTTTAAAACCTGGATCTTTTATTTACATGTTACAGCCATGTTACTTAGGCCCTCAAGTTTCTCTGTGTTTCACTATAAAATGGGGATAATGCCTGATTTCTAGCAGGTGTCACTTCCATATTGACAACAGCTTCCCCCCAATAAGCACTCCCTGTATATCCATGGGATGTATGAATATCATTTATGAGAAGCACCTGAAAAATGGAGACAAGCAGTAAGTGGTACTTAGTCCTATATTCCTCATTTGTGTTTTTAGATTATATTTGAATGACTTAAGATACAGTCTTTAATAAAAGTCTGCTATGACACTATTTCACTCAGTGACCTGTTTTTTATTCTACAGATATTAGAGACTATAGCATACATATCAAAGAGAAAATTTTATTACTTAATCAGATGAATATGTTGGGTCTCATTTACCTGCAGTTTTATAAATGAGAGACTTTTTAGGGCAGAAAGTTTTTCCGTTGCTCCTATGCTAGAATAAAATTGCCAATTAACTTTTTTGTTTATATTCAGAATTTAACACTTTTACAACAATCCACTGTTAACTGCAGATATAAATATTAACACATGGCACATAATCCACTTACCTTATCCAGGTACCTTCCTCCTCTCTATACAGCTAGAAAATTTACCAGAGAGAGTAGGTGGTCATAACCAAAGCAGCCAGTTTACTAAATATCTCCTTTGTTCCAGCTAGACTTTTCTCCCAGTTCCCTGCCCTGACAAAGATCATAGTATATTTGTTAGTACCTGGGAATTGATCTGGCAGTCACTTAGCCAAGTCAGTATTTGCAAAAGGAGAGATGACTATTCTTGCAGTCCTAACTCCCTTCAAATCCTTAAATCTTACCCCACAAAGAATTTATGCAAAGGATAATACAATGAAGGATTAAATTCCCTCCCTGACTAATAAAAATAGAGGATAGGTGGAGTAAGCCTCTTTAAAAGTATTAGGATTGACTTATGAAGCATTACTGACAAAGCAGGAAACATTAGTCGTATTCCAAGTGATAATTGTTTTTCTAACAAAAGTAATAGAAATTCATTGTAAGAAATTTATAAGATATGGATAACAATAATGGCACCACTTACCAATAACTGGTGTCACTAGTGGTTTTTGGTACAGATGGATCTAGACCCCTCTGACATGTATATGTGTGTAAATTAATGATCCAAAGAAATAGATATATATTAAATTCTTTTCTACTTTGTGTATATGAAATCAATGTAAAATATGATTATACTATAAGACTTTATAAGCATCCTTCTGTGACATTATAATCACTTACTGTAATTTTGATTGTGTAATATTTTCTTTTATGAAAATAAAATAGCTCATTTGTGAAAATTATACATTAACCCTAGTGTACATTTATATAGTTTTACTTTTTTTACTACATAGAGAGTAGTAAAAGTTCTGCTATTCTACATTATTTGCATATGTCACTTACAATTTATTTCAATATAAATCTTGTGATATAAATCTTGGTAAAATATGCAAATCTTCAAGAACATTTGCAATATTTAATGATATTATGTACTAAACCTTCATACATAATGTTTACCAATTTATACTACTATTAGGGTTGTTAAAAGAAAAACTTTAAACAAACTAAATTTAGCAGAATTTTTCTGAGGAAAGAGCAATTCAAGGATTGGGCAGCACCCTGAAGCTGTAGAGGGCAGGGAACTCCACTTAGCAATGTGGCAGGAGGTCCTCATTAACAGAACTAAGAAGTAACACACAACCATAGATGATTGTTTCCAACTGTGCAATACCTTATGTGGGAAAAGTGAGATAAGGCCTTTGCCTCACATGGGCATAATCTGACCAGTTGGTAGCCTGTGATTCGTGAAGGCTTGGCTGCTGCAGTTGGCTAAGGCTCAGCTATTTGTTACAAGAACATGCTCTTCAGTTAGGTTACTCACTATCTGTGAAGCAGCTAAAGGCACATTTAATTTAATTTAACAATGTATATAAAGAAATTTGCTTCTTGGTCCCCTCCCAAATACCAGTTATTTAGCTAAACATTAAATGTATTGTGCCACAGTGGTGCCAGGCAAGAAGCTGATACCTCATGACTTTGCTCTTTGGAAAAGCAGTATGTTTGGGTAACACTGCACCAAATGCTCTGAGGCAGAATTTTAGTTTCTAGAGCAACTACCAAAGCTTTGTGGATATAGATCTGTAGAATTTCTCTACTTAATAGCTAATATGTGTTGAATGGTACAATGTTTTTACATATGTATACTTTAAGGTTTAAGGTTTGCAATTACCCTTACAACATAGCTACTATTATCCCTAATTTTAAAATAGAAAAACTGAGGCAGAGTGAAACAGATAAAGAATAATTTAGACATTTTGCAGCTAGTAAGCGATGAAGCTAACATTCGAGCAAAATTGGGGTAGACATTAGAACTTTTGTATGCTATTGGTGGAATATAAAATAGTGCAGACAGTATGATGATTCCTCAAATAATTAAATGTAGAATTATCGTATAAATCCAGTAATCTCTTTTCTGGGTATATTATCTAAAAGAATTAAAATCAAGATTTCAAGATGCACTCCAGTGTTTAGTACAGTATTATTCACAATAGACAACATAAGAAAAACTTAAATGTCTATTAATATATGAGTGGACAAAGAAAATGTAGTAGATACTATAATGAATATTACCCAGTCATAAAAAGAACCAAATCATGCTCTATGTGACAACATGTATGAACCTGTAGGACGTTATACTAAGTGAAATAAAACATCCAAAGAAGAGTGAATAATACTTCATTCCACATATATAAGATAAAAAAAAATAGTTACATTCCAAGAAACAGAGTAGAATAGTAGTTGCCAGAGGCTGGGGAGAGGAGGAAATGGGGAGTATAAAGTTTCAGTTATGTAAGATAAATGTTGTAGGTCTGTTATACACCAATGTAACATAGTGAACATTGCCTTGTGCATTCAAAATTTGTTAAGAATATATATCTTATGTTAAGTGTTCTTATCAAAATTTATTTTAAAAAATAAAACACAAAAAACTAAGCTGATCCAACCTCAGAATATCTTGTAAAGTGTCTGCAGAAAAGAATAGTGATGAGTGGAAATTTATATTTCTCTCTGATGATTTACTTATATAAATAGAAAATACATGAATTTATTTCACTAGTCAAAGACATATACCATGCCCTATATATGCAGATTAGAAATTTTAAAAAATATAAGAGTGGCCAATTGGACAAAGATTATGGAGAGTTCAGGGAAGACTTACCAATAGGCGAGCTTGAACTCAGGCTTGGGTAATGCATGTGCTTACCATGTAGATGTGATGTGGTTCACAGAGATTGACAAGGGTCTTCTGTGTGGAAGAGAAGTTGAACAAAAGTGTAAAGTGTGAAGTTGATCACAAATCAACTGCAGCTCCATGGGGCTGATGTCGACCTCATGGAAGTGGTTCTCCAGATGTTTGCCTCACTTCTTCAGGCTGGAAAATATACCTTCTGCTTCTTATGCATAGATTTTCAAGACAGAGGTACATATATTTCCTTCACCTTGGCAACTTCAGGAAAATATCTTACTGAGGGACCAGATTACTCTAGACAACTGTCTATTAAATTAATGTAAATGTGCATTCAAGTATAGGAATTGTCAGGTTAAATTGAAAAAATGAGATATTAAAAATCCCTCTCTTGATTTTATTTGTGGATGGTTGAAGGAACACACTCTATTTTCTCTAAATGTTTTTATGGTTCTTGATTATAAAAAGTTTCCTCTGGCTGGGCGCAGTGGCTCAGGCTGCAATTTTAAACTCTGGGTGGCCAAGGTTGGAGGAGCCCTAAAGCTCAGGAGTTAAATACCAGCATGAGCAACAGCAAGAGCAAGACCTCTACCAAAAATAGAAAAATTAGCCAGGCTTTTGCTGGTGTCCATAGTTCCAACTGCTGAAGAGCTGAGGCAGGAGGATCACTTGAACCAAGGAATTTGAGATGGCTGTGATCTAGGCTCACATGTACTCTAATCTAGGCAACAGAGTGAGACTTTGTCTCAAAAAAAAAAGTTTCTTCTAAACATATGGACTTTTAAAATTCAATTAATCAGGATAATAATTTGAAACAGAATGATGAATTAATATAAATTCTTCAGACAGTCCACTCTTGCAGCTAAATGCAGCTTACATATAATTCAAAATAAAAATATTAATAACATTTTCTCCCTGTGACAACTGTATTACATGTAATAAGCCTAGGGCTCAGGCTGAAATGATTTGTGCTTAGTTTGAGAAATAAGACGTATTAAACCAGTATAGGATTTGAATTTGTGGATTTTAAAATGTGAATGGGAGAAAAACACTTAATTCATGTATACTAGGCTTATTAAACAGATTGAAGTACAGCAAAATGAAATAAATGGCATCTCTGCATTTCCCTAAATTCAGCTGATTTAAAAGAATTATTTCTGTAGTAAGTCATATTATCATACTGAAAAATAACAAAGGCTTTTAAAATATATTCTGTTAACCTGATAAAGAAAGAGAATTATTTTCTCCTGCCTTGTTAGGAATCAATGGTAACAAAGATGGTAAAAATACCTTAGAGAATGCTTAATTATCTTTTTGAGATCCTCTGAGAACAAACTGAAAGAGAGGTTTATAAAAAGGAATTAATTAACTTGTTTTTAGAACTATATCCATCCAATTAGAGTATAACATAAAATATAGTTAACTCACTGTAAGTTGTTCAAAATATGAGTTAATCTATGCAAGAGGAAGAAATGGAGCAAAAGAAAATATTTTAGAACCAAATAATTACATAACCTCACCTAGTTCTGTTTTGACAATTACTCTTTATTTTCTTTTTATAAATAAATTATTTCACCTTAGAAGATAGCCAAATTGCTCAAAATAAGAAAATGCATAGAGAATGTTTCTAATGTTACAAAGATGCTTAGAGAAAACAAGACCATTATGACAGTTACTCACAAGTCTAAAATTATTACAAATTGTTGTATAAGTGACCTTTTAGACTTTTTATTTAATTTCCCAACTCAATGTTGCCTTTTTAGTGGAGGAAAAAGTCAGCCTAAGTCCTCTTAAATCATTTTTGGAGCCTTAAATTAAAAAAAAAATGGCAATACCATCTTTTAAAAAATTACATATTACTATAGAATCACTTTAGTGAACTACTTCTATGTATGAAGAGAGAATTGTCACCCAGAATACATTCTGTGACCCTGAGTTGAATTAAGAGCACATACTTCAAAGAAACTTAGGAAAAACAGAGTATACTAGCATATTTTTATGGGTTGTAATATTGTACATAATATGCTGTCATGCTAATGCTTATCTTTTCATGGAGAATATCCTAACTAAAGCCTAACTGAATATAGGCTTCAAAGATTAGGTTATGTCTGAACACGAAAATGGAGTGATGAATCTGGAAAGAATAACTGTTATGTTCCTTGGCATTGCTATTTTGAAGATTGCAATATATTTTTCTACATATTTGGTATGCTTATCTCCACAAACAGTGTTTTCATATTTGGTCAGGGCTCAGTAATAACCACTATACACCTGAATCTCAGATAATGACTTGGTGCATATTGAACTGGAAAATCCCTCTCATGGAGAGACCTGAAAGATACTGCTAACTACCCTTATAACAGAATGGTACAAGCTCAAGGGTAATAATACTTAGTTGATAACTTGATAGAGATTTTTAAGACTTTAATATGTAGTCCTAACTTCTACTTTGAGCTAGAAGACAAGCAGACTGAGGAAACTGACTATAACAATGAGAACCTGCCAGAAAAGCTGTGCAATCATAGTCAGCCATGTTGGAATAACCAGAGTCAAACTTTGTCTCCTGGTATAAACAACTAGAAAAATGGAGACAGTATATGAAACAACTTATTTTGCACAGTGGATAATGAGCACTTCAGGACAGTGATCTCTAAGAAGATTAAAATAAACACAGAAGCACTCTGGAAGACCAAGGTGTGTGGATTGCTTGAGCTCACAGGTTTGAGACCAGCCTGAGCAAGAGCAAGACCCCATCTCTAAAAATAACCAGGCATTATGGTGGGTGGCTATAGTCCAAGCTACTTGGGAGGCTGAAGCCAGAGAATCACTTGAGCCCAAGAGTTGGAGGTCACTGTGAGCTATGATGCTATGGTACTCTACCTGGAGCAACGAAGTGAAACTGTCTCAAAAATCAATAAGATAAGATAAGCACAAAAGCTGAAAAGTAGCCTAAACTTTTGCATGGAAGCACCTTCAGAATAAGAATGTAGAGCTGTAGCTTGTACTGGATTGAGGAGATAAAAGTTGTATTTTATCTGAGTAGTCCTATAGTTTGAGACTCTGACATCAGACTATTTTAGACCAGAGTACTGGAAGAGTAGGGAGCTGTATAGAAATAGGGTCTAAAAATCTGTATGGGCTGACACTTGAGTTTTGTACTGATTACAAATTTGATTCTGTGTAGAATAAATACCTTGCATCCGAGCAGGTATGTTCTATGTCATAATACAAACAATCCCCAGAGTTGACCCAGAACTACAAGATGTCCTAGTTCCAACCTGCTGGAGTGGAGATGTCTCACTGGGCACTCAGGGAATTTAGTAAAGAAACCAGGAGGATCATGTCTCAGCAATAAGATTAATCTATACTCAGAGGAAACCTACTGCAAATCCACCCTCAAAGGTTTATAAAAGAAGCCTAAAAGGATCAAGCTACTACAGAAATAACTTGACCATCAAAATAAACACCATTCTTTAAGATGAAATACTTTAGACAAAAATGCAGTGAACAAAATGACCAGAACTCAATTAAAATTTCCTGGAATGTGAAAAAGCAGGGAAATCTTATCCATAACCAGAAGAAAAATAAGATTATATTAATAAAAATAATCAAATGTGACAGAGATGATGGAATGATAAAAAGAACATTGACATAGTATTTACAAACATCGTCAAGAATTTAGAGAAAATGTAAATGTAAAGACAAGAAAGAAAGAATTTATAAAAATGAACAAAATATGGCTGTTTGACAAGAAAAATGCAATATGAAAATTGAAAAATTCTTAACATGCCTAACAGGTTATTAGAGGTATTAATAAAAGATGTTCAATAAACTTGAAGACTTCGCAAAAATTTAATAAATTAATATAGAAGGTGATAGATGATATTGTAGATTGATGAATAAGCATGTGATAAGAATGACAACTTTAAAAACTAAACAAGACCCTAACCACATATGGCAATGTGTAAAGCAGTCTAATAAATATTTAATTGAAGTGTGTCAAATGGAGAAAATATAAAATATATTCAAAAATATAAGGGTTTGTTTTTTTTTTACTTTGAAAACTTTTTTTAATATTTGTTGAAACTATAATCTGAAATGAAATCACAAAGGCATAAAAGTAAGACTTGATTCCTAACTTTTCACCATGGCCAAAGCAAACAAGGAGACAACAGAATGAAATCTTCAAAGTTATAAAGGAAAAGAAAATAATAAATCTGTCAGACTAGAGCTTTATGAACAGCAAAAAAAAAAAAAAAAAAAAAATTTTCAACAATGAAAAAAAAATAAAGAAATATTGGTAAAAAAAAAAAAAAAATTACTGCCAGTGAAACTGCATGACAGTATCTGCTAAAGCAAATTATTGAAGATGATGAAAAATGATACATCAGATCCACGAAAAGAAAATAGGTGAATTAGTTTTTGATGTGCTGTTGAAATAATTTTGCTAAAATTTTACTGAAAACGTTTGATCTATATTTATAAAGTATACTGGGTATATATTTTTCTTTTTTATTTGGATCTTTTCCTATTGGCTTCATAGAAAGAGTCAGGGAGCATTCCTTCCTTTTCAATGTTATGGAATAATTTATTTGTATAGTACAAGCTCCTAGGGTTAGTAAAATTCTAGTGTGAAACTCTGACTTTTTTTAGTTGGAAGATTTTTTAATGCTGCTCAATTTTGGTGTCAATGTTTGTCTGTTCAGGAGTACTGTTTCTTCCTGGTTGAGCCTAGGGAGGTTGTGTGTATCTAAGAATTTGTCTATTTCTTCCACATTTTCAAATTTATGGATGTAGAAATTTTTACAGTATTCTGAGATGATGTTTTGTATTTCCATGATATTGATTAATGACTTCTTCATTGACTAATGACTTACTTTTCATTTTCAATTGAGTTTATAGAGTCCTTTTCTGTTTCCAGTTGATCTAGCAAGAAGCTTGTCCATTTTGTTTATCTTTTCAATGAATCAAATTTTTGCTTCTTTAATCCTCTGGATCAGGGGTCCTCAAACTATGACCTGTGGGCTACATGAGATGGTGTGATTGTATTTGTTCCTGTTTTATTTTTTTTTTTACTTCAAAATAAGATATATGCAGTGTGCATAGGAATTTGTTCATAGTTGTTTTGTTTGTTTTTTTTTTTTTTTAACTATAGTCCGGCTCTCCAATGGTCTGAGGAACAGTAAACTGGCTCCCTGTTTAAAAAGTTTGAGGACCCCTGCATAGTTCATTTTTTCTCAATTTTATGTAGTTCTACTCTGATCTTGGTTATTTTTTTTTTCCTCTGCTGGGTTTGGGATGGGTTTGCTTTTCTTTTTCTAATTCCTTGATGTGATTAATTAGATTGTTGATTTGTCTTTCAGATGTGAGCATTTAAGACTATGAATTTTCCTCTCAGGACAGCTTTGTCTGTATCCCACAGATTTTTGGTGATTTTTTTTGTTGTTGCTGTTCATTTTTTTTTTTTTTTTTTTTTTTTAGAAAACTTGTCTCCCATTGTCATTTTGTTCAAAGAATCTTTTTTTCCATCTTTGTCTCTTCATTGACCCAAGTGTTATTCAGCATCAGGTTGTTTAGTTTCCATGACTCTGAATGTTTCTGTTAGAATTGATTTCTAGTTTTACTTCATGAGAGAAAAGACAAGATATCATTTCATTTTTAAAATATTTTTAGAGACAAGTTTTAAGGCCTAAGATGTGATTAATCTAGGTGTTATATGTGCCAATGAGAAGAATGTAATTCAGTTGCTTGGGAGTAGAATGCTCTGTAAATGTCTTTTAAGTCTATTTATTCTGGAGTTTAGTTTAAGTTCATTATTTCCTTGTTTGTTTTCTGTCTGGAAGATCTGTCCAGTTCTGTCAGTGGATGTTGAAGTTCCCAGCTATAATGGTGTTCATGTTTATCAGTTTATTTAAGTTTGAGTAGAGTTTGCTATAAGAATCTGGGTGCATAAATGTTTATGATTATTACATCTTCTTGTTGAATTGTTCCTTTCACCATTATATAGTGACTATCTTTACCTTTCTTTACTTTAGTTGACTTAAAGTTTGTGTTGTCTGACATGACAATGGCTATGTCAGTTTACTTTTGATTTCCATTTTCATAGAACATTTTTTTCACCTTTCACATTGAGTCTAAATGAGTCCTTGATGGTAGGTATGTTTCCTGGAGACAGAAGATACTTGGTTTATGTTTCCATATCTATTCAGGAATATACTTAACAAAGGAGGTAATAAAAGACTTCTATAGGTAGAATTATGAAACACTGAAGAGAGAACTTATAGATAATGTAAACAAATGAAAAAATATATCATGTTAATGCAGTGGCAGGATTAACATTATTAAAATGGCTATGTTTCCCAAAATGATTTTTAGATTTAATTCAATTACCATTAAAATACTAATCCCTTTGTTTTGCAGATCTAGAAAAAATAGTTCTATGCTTGATATAGAACCATAAAAGACCCTAAATAGCCAATGCAACCCTATGTAATAGGAACAAAGTTGAAGGCATTACATTACCAGACTTCAAACTATATTACAAGGCTATTATAACCCAAACAACATAATACTGGCACAAAAACAGAGACACAGACCTATAGATCAGAAAAAAGATCCCAGAAATGAAATCAACTTCATATTCCCATCTGATTTTTGACAAAACAGATAAAAACATATGCTGGGGGAAAGAATAGCTATTCAATAAATGATGCTGGGAAAACTAGATAGCCACATGTTAAAGAATGAAACAAGATCCACACCTCTCACCACTCACAAAAATTACCTCATCATGGTAAAATACTGAAACCTAAGTCATAAAACTGTAAGAATTCTAGAAGAAAATGTTGGCAAATATTTTATAGACACTTCCCTGGGCATAGAATTCATGAAGAAGACTCCTACAACATTCACAGATCCCCAAAATATTCACAGCAATGACAAAAATAAATAAATGGGACCTGATGAAATTTAAAAAACTTCTACACAAACAAAACACAATAAAAAGAGCAAATACACAATAGAAAGGGAGAAAATATTTACATACTATACATATGATAGAGGACAGATAACCAGAATCTATAAAGAATTCAAGCAAATCAGCAAGAAATAATCAAACAACCTGATTAAAAAATGGGCAACAGACATGAACAGAAACTGTTCAAAATGGAGATATACTAATGGCCAACAAACTCAAGAAAAAATGCTCAACATGTCTAATCTTTAGGGAAATACAAATAAAAACCACATTGAGATATCATCTAACTCTAGTGAGAATGGCTTATATTAAAATGGTCAAAGGAAAAAAGATCATTTTATGAAAAGGACACCTGAACTCAAATGTTTATAGCAGCACAATTTACAAAGACGTGGAAATAACCCAATGGCCAACCAATACATGAACGAGCTAGTAGCATGTGGTAAATGCTCACCATGGAGTAATACTAAATGGTGATTAAATACCTTTTGTGACAACCTAGATGGAACTGAAACCATTATTCCAAGTAAGACAACCCAAGAATGGAGAAACAAACAAATGTACTCAATACTAAATTGGAACTGATCAATCAATACTTAAGTTCACATATGGAAGTAAACCTCAATAAAACTGAAGCTGGGGGGAGGAGCATGGTGGGTTTCGGTAAATTCACACCTATTGGGTACACCTATAACTTTGACTCAATCTGTACAAAAACAAAGTATATAAACAAAACATGTGTACCCTTAATATTCTGAAATTTAAAAGAAAGAAACTAGGAATACCATATGTGGTAAATACATAGACAGTTATAATTTTTTTTTACTTTTTAAATTCTTTACAAGACAATTTAGTATTAACGTAAAAATAAAAATTGAGTGGCTTTTAATAGATGTAGAAGTAAATTATGTAGACAAGAGCAGACATGATATGAGAGAATGAGTGTAAAGTGTTATAAGGGCATTTCTTGTATATTTAAAGGAACATATAACGTTATTTAGAGGTAGATTGTTATGGTACAGATGCTATTATAAACTGTAGTAAAACCATGAAGCATAAGATATTAAAAAAGCACAGTTATAGGGCATAGAGTAGATGAAATGAAATAGTAAAATAATCATACATGTACTATCAAGTAGGAAGAGAGGAACATTGAAACAAAAAAAAGATAAGACAGAAACAAATAACAAGATAGAAGACTTGGAGCCAAGCATATTAATATTAATAATTATGTTAATATACATTACTAAGTCTGCAATGTTTTAATATATAAATGGCCAAATTAATTAAAATTAAATAATATTAAAATCATTTTCTCAGATGTTCTAGCTACAGTTCACATGTTCAACAGATGGATATGGCTAGTGACTATGGTATTAGAATGTGATGATATGGAACATACCATAATTTCAGAAAGTTCTATTGGAAAACATTGATAAGAAGGTGAAGTAAAAGGCATGGTTTACCAGACTCTGTTAAAAAACAATACTAAAGTGGGTGGCACCTGTGGCTGAAGGAGTATGGCACTGGCCCCATATACTGGGGGTGGCAGGTTCAAGCCCGGCCACAGCCAAAACCGCAAAAAAAACTAAAGTACACAGTGTGCAAGAACACAGCTTTAAGTATATAGACTTAAATAATGTAACAGAAAAAGTCTAGAAAGAGGCATAGTAGGCAAATGCTATATCACAGCACCAGAAAGAATAATAAAGGGGGAAGTTTATCAAGAAGGAAAACAATATTAAAAGTATATGTCACTCGGTGTCTGTACCTCAGTAGTTAGGGCACCAGCCACATGTGCTGGGGCTGGTGGGTTCATACCCAGCCCAGGCCTGCTAAATGTTGTCAACAATGACAACAACAGCAAAAAAAAAAAAATAGCCAGGTGTTGTATTGGGCACCTGTGGTCCCAGCTACCTGGGAAGCTGAGGCAAGAGAATCACTTAAGCCCAAAAGTTTGAGGTTGCTGTGAGCTGTGATGCCACAGCACTCTTCTGAGGGTGACATAGTGAGACTCTGTCTCAAAAAAACCGAAAAGTATATGCACCTCTTCTCACACAAATGTTGGTGCTAAACATTAAAAACAATTGATCTCATGGAGACAGAGAGTAGAACGATGGTTACCAAAGTCTGGGAAGGATAGTGAAAGGGGGAGGGACAAACTGGGAATGATTTATGAGTGCAAAAATAGTTATATAATTAGATACAATGAACAATATTTGATAGCAAACCAAGTGACTACAACCTACAATAAGTTTGGGTATAAAAAAAAACCCCTAAAAATGGAATATTCCTAACATGAAGAAATGATAGGTGTCCAAGGTGGATGCTCCAATTAACCTGATTTCATTAATTTCACATTGTATATCTGCATCAAAACACCACACGGGATTGCATTAAAGATGGCAGCCGAGTAACAGCTTCCCTTCAACTGGGCACAGCGAGTCTGGGGAGACAGGACTCCAGACATCTCTGGCCAGTGGTATCTGCCTATGATCATCCCTTTGGGGATACAGGGACCCAGCAAGGGACTTCTGGACCCCAGAAGGGGGACAAAAACAGTGGAAAACTGGCAAGTGGCTGCGTGTGTTCGATCAACCTAATCACGCCGGCAACCGTGAGTAGAAGCAGCAGTGAAACTGCAAACCAGAAATGCCTTACTAGGGAACTTTTTTGGTGTTCTTGGACTATGCGCTAAGTTGTGCTGCCTTGGGGAGGGCTTGAGCAGGAGTGTGGAGAACCTTGGGCATTGCCTGGGGACCCAGACTGAGCCACTGAGCTGGGCCCAGAAAGCCATTGTGTGAAAAAACTGCTTGGACAAGCTCCGCCCTCAGGGTCCCAGAGCAGGGATTGGGCATGACAAAGTAACCTAGTGATTGAACAGCCTAAAGGTGGGGAATAAACTGCCTTACAGCCTTGGTCCTTAGGGGCAGAGTGAGACAGTTTTGGCACACTGGAGCCTTGTGCTGTTGCCCTGGGTAGAGTGCCGTGACATCACAGCTCATAGCAACCTCAAACTCCTGGGCTTGGCCCCGCCCAGACCTCTATAAGAGCTGTGCAGTGACCCTGACCAGTGACCTGCACCCACCGGGCCTCCACACTCCCTGACGAGGAACTGCGGGAGCCACGCAAACCTGCAACCCCCTCCTGTGTCCTCCCAGCCTCCACACTAGCTTCTTCATCTGGCCAGGGACTATGGTAGCTGCGTGCCCTCTGGAGCCCTCCCTGCCTCTGCACAGAGCCCTTCTCCTGGCCAGAGACTGCTAGAGCCTATGGGTTATCTGTGCCAAAGTCACTGGGCACCAGGCACTCCCAGAACCGTGTGCACCATCCCCAGCCCTGTTGCTCGGTCTGGGTGTGTCACACACAAGAGCTGCTTCCACAACCAGAAATTCCTAGCTAGAGCGGGCCCAGAGGAATGACACAGGGTCACTCCCTACAAAGATCCAGCAACAATAGAATGATGCTGCTAGGGTCTAATCTTGGAGAGACACCTCCCCAACTCTGAGGATGGCCAGAGGCAACGGTGAAAAACAATCAAGAGGTGAAATAAACAGAAAAACTCTGGTAATATGAATAATCAGAGTTGATCTACTTCCCCAAGGATCAATGGGGCAGAAACAGCACAAGACCCCATGCACAAACAAATAGCTGAGATGTCAGAAATTGAATTCGGAATCTGGATAGAAAATAAGATCAAATTACAATTCCAATAGTTATGTCAAGAATTCAACGGATTCAAAGAGCAAATGACCAAAGATTTTGAATCATTGAAACAAGAAGTTGCATCCCTCAAAGATCTGAGAAACACAGTAGAATCCCACAGTAACAGAATGGAGCAAGCAGAAGAAAGAATTTCTGATATTGAAGACAAAGCTTTTGAACACTCCCAAACCCTCAAAGAAGAAGAGAAATGAAGAGCAAAAACAGCAAAAAAAGAGAAATGAAGAGCAAAAATTTCTTTCAGAGAGCTCTAGGATAATTAGAAGAAAAGCAATATTCGTCTTATAGGGATCCCCTAAAGTGACAAAGTGGCTTCACAAGGCACAGAGTCTCTTCTCCAGGAGATTATGAAGGAGAACTTTCCAGATATGCCAAGGGATTCTGAAATTCAGATAGCAGACAGTTTCAGAACTCCAGCACGACTCAACTCGAATAAGACATCCCATAGACACATCATAATCAATTTCACTAAAGATCATATGAAGGAGAAAATCCTGAAAGCTGCCAGATGAAAGAAAATCATTACCTACAAAGGGACGAATATTAGAATAACTGCAGATCTCTCTGCTGAAACCTTTCAAGCTAGAAGAGGATGGTCATCGACTTTTAATCTCCTAAAACAAAATAACGTTCAATCCAGGATCCTGTACCCAGCTAAACTGAGCTTCATTTATGATGGAGAAATTAAATACTTCAACGACATTCACATGTTGAAGAAATTTGCCACAACTAAACCAGCTCTCCAGGACATTCTTAGACCTATCCTCCATAAAGACC
>CAUYPK010059960.1:0-14991 GCA_963574355.1 Loris lydekkerianus
GGCTGAGGCAAGAGAATCACTGAAGCCCAATAGTTTGTGGTTGCTGTGAGCTGTTATGTCAGAGCAATATAATAAGGGCAACAAAGTGAGTCTGTCTCAAAAAAAAAAAAAAAAAAAAAAAAAAGAATAAAATAAAAATAAAAAAATAATACAGGCCCGGTGTGGTGGTCACACCTGTAATCGTAGCACTCTGGGAGGCCAATGCCAGTGGATTGCTAGAGCTCACGAGCTGGAAACCAGCCTGAGCAAGAGTAAGGCCCCATTTCTACTAAAAATAGAAAAACTAACCAGGCGTTGTGGCATCACCTGTAGCCCCACTCTAGCCTGGGGCAACAAAGTGAGACTCTCTCAAAAAATAATAATACAGGGCGGCGCCTATAGCTCAGTCAGTAGGGTGCTGGCCCCATATACCAAGGGTGGCAGGTTCAAACCGGTCCCGGCTGAACTGCAACAACAAAAGAATAGCCGGGAGTTGTGGCGGGACTCCCGGGTAGTCCCAGCTACTCGGGAGGCTGAGGCAAGAGAATCGCTTAAGCCCAGGAGTTGGAGGTTGCTGTGAGCTGTGTGATGCCATGGCACTCTACTGAGGGCCATATAAAAATAAATAAATAAATAAATAATAATAATACAGAGAAAACAACTACTCTACTAGTAAATGTTTGTGCTGGAGTCCCATTGGCTGGAAATTCATGTTGGATAAGAGTTTTTATTGATCACAAGTGTTTTTTTTATTTGTATGCAAAAAACATTTATTGAATGTCTCCTATTTCTCTAGCACTGCCTTAGGCACTTTCACAGATATTTCATCCTAATCCTCACAACAGCCCTGTGAGGTAGGAATTGGTCCCATTTTACAGGAGATTATTGCTTGATACTTCTATTTGCCACATGTTTATATTGGCTAGAGGTTCTTGCTGGCCAGTCACTGGTCAAGAGCTCTCATTAGCCAGGAACTCCTATTTGTTGCTCTAAGATTTAAATAATCAAAATGATAGTGGCTGGATGTCATGGCTCACACCTGTAATCCTAGCAATTTGGGAGGCCAAGACTGGTAGGATATTTGAACCCAGGAATTCAAGACAAGTCTAAGCAAGAGTGAGACCCTCTCTCTACTGAAAATAGAAAACTAGCCAGGTGTTGTGGTAGGCACTGTAGTCCCAGCTACTCAGGAGGCTGAGGCAAGTTTGGGCTTAAACTTGAGCCCCAAAGTTTAAAGTTGCTGTGAGCTATGATGCCACAGCACTCAATCCAGGGGCAACAGAGTAAGGCTGTATTAAAAAAAAAATAATAGGACTTTCCCGCACAGGAGTAAGAGTGAAGGAAGGAGTTGTTGTGTCTCTCCCTTTGAAGCACCATCTGAGTTTGCACTGGTAGTGATAGGTGGATAAGGGGGAGGGGAGTGTAGGAAACAGTGGTTATAAGTCTTCTCGCTTCTGCAGGATGAGCTTCCTCACCAGTGCTGTGATCTGGGGCTTGACCTCATCCACTGACACAGTGGGGTCCCAAGCCCCTACCACATTTCCATCTGGGCCCACTAGATACTTCCAGAAGTTCCAGGTGGGCTCCTTCCCAGAAGTCTCTAGAAAGAAAGGAAGAATGAGAACAAAGTGTGCTTCCCTGTGCCATCTCCTGGAATTCCATTACCAGTGTCCATCTTTCCCTTGAGGCAGTGTAATCCTGATGTCCAGCCCATACTCCAGACCACTTCAATCAGTATCTCTCAGGCTAAGACTGAGGCATCAGTATCTTTCAAAAGCTCTCCAGGACTGTAATCCTAGCATTCTGGGAGGCTGAGGCAGGTGGATTGCTTGAGCTCCCGAGTTCGAAACCAGCCTTAGCAAGACCCTGCCTCTAAAAAACAGCCAGACACTGTGGCAGGTGCCTATAGTCCCAGCTACTCAGGAAACTGAGGCAAGAGGATCACTTGAATCCAAAGATGAGGTTGCTGTGAGCTATGATGCCATGATACTCTACCTAGGATGACAAAGTGAGACTCTGTCTCAAAAACAAAACAGGAGATTTTAATGCAGGGCCAAGGTTGAGAACCACTGCTTTAGGATTCTGTGAAGTATTTGATGAAGCAGTATCAAATTATCCTTTATTTATAACCTCAGACTACTGAACAGGCTATACCCTATTCTCTGATTAAATCTTAATGGTTTCCAAATGTTAGTCCATGAACTGGTTGCATCAGAATCACTAGCGGGGGAGGGGGACTGCTTAAAATAAACAGATTCTTGGGCCCTGCTTCAGTAGGTCTCAGGCTTATGCATTTTTTTAGAGCTCTCCAGGTGCTTCTAAAGCAAGGCCAGGTTTGATCTATAACTATAGGAACTGAGAAGGAACTAATAAAAGCACACAGAAAAAAGCAAACATCAGGATTGACCCACAGAGCAAAACACAAATCTGCCTTGGTAAGGGACCTTTTGTTTGGTACTCTCTTGTTTCTCATTTACCCCTCCCCCTAAGTGGGTTGTGGGGTGGGTGTCAGGGTGGTGGTGGGGACCACAAAGGTAACTAAAAGCATGGAGTGAGGAAAGCCAAAAATGGAGCCTCCCAAGGAGGAAGAAGGCCTGAGGGAGGAAACAGGACCATAATGACAAACATAGTCCATGACCCATTTTGTGGCTCTAAGGCTTCTGGGGCTAGAGAAGGAACCTAGTTCTCAAATACAGTAGAACGCCAACGGTTCTCAACCTGTGGGTTGCGACCCCTTTTAACTGCATTAAAGGTTCGCAGCATTAAGAAGGTTGAGAACGGGCTGGCGCCTATGTCTCAGTGGGTAGGGTGCCGGCCCCCTATACCGAGGGTGGCGGATTCAAACCCGGCCTTGGCCAAACCTGCAACAAAAATATAGCCAGGTGTCGTGGCAGGTGCCTGTAGTCCCAGCTACTCGGGAGGCTGAGGCAAAAGAATCGTCTAAGCCCAGGAGTTGGAGGTTGCTGTGAGCTGTGATGCTACAGCACTCTATGGAGGGCAATAAAGTGAGACTCTGTCTCTACAAAAAAAACAAACAAACCCTACAACAACAAAAAAAGAAGGTTGAGAACCACTGGTCAAACCTCCATAGCTGACTACCTGCCTACATTAATCATCCCCTTAAGTTGACCTATTTTTTTTTTTTTTTTTGCAGTTTTTGGCCAGGGCTGAGTTTGAACCTGCCACCTCCAGCATATGGGGTTGGCGCCCTACTCCTTTGAGCCACAGGCACCGCCCCAAGTTGACCTAGTTTTTATAGTCCAGACATGCACCACATGTAGTATCAGTACAATAGGTCTAGTTCCTTATGTTGACCAGTTTGTTACAGTCCTTTGGGTGGTCAACTTACAGAGGTTCTACTGTATTAAGATCTGGTATGTTAGCTCAGACAGTTTTCCTCTGATGGCCTCTGACTCAGGGCAGGAGATGCCTGAGTCAGCCTTCTACAGGCACTGTGGAGTCCCCTGTCTGCGCAGTGATTGCTCCATCATAAGTCTATAAACTGATTCACACTGACTAAAATGTGGGGGCCCAGTCTCCTTCTAGGTGCTTCTGAATGTGCAAACAGCATCCCACAGAAGTCTGCAGGAGTCTCCTGAAGGAGAACTTCAAGGCAGCAGTTGTGGAGATACTGTTAGGCAGGAATACCCCTTAGCTGGGCCCTGCTCCCACTATCCTTACAGACTAGTGCTGGAACAAAACATCCATGTGAGAGGGTCGGGAAGGGGAAGGGCTACAGTCACCCAGCCAGCCAGTGTCTCCTGCTGCCCAGGGAACCATGGTCTCAGCCAACTGAGAGATGGTGAGGAGCTGTAGGAACCAGAACTCACGTGTCAGGTACTTGAAGGCAGGGTGGGCACCAGTGCCGGTGACTGCGATCTTACTAAACATGGGGAATGAGACACTGTAGGTGCGGCGGGCAAAGCTCTCGATCTCCTTGTTGCTGTCAGGCTCCTGTTGGCCAAACTGGTTGCAGGGGAAGGCAAGCACGTTGAAGTGGTGGGGACCCAGGTCCCGTTGCAGCTGCTGCAGGGCTCGGTAGTGCTGGTCTGTGAAGCCACACTGACTAGCTACGTTCACCACCAGGGATACCTGCATGACCAAAACAAAACAACGTCCAGACACATACGGGACTCAGTGAGGACTCATGCATGCAACTTTACATGCCCTGATATGCCCCATATGTGACTCCCTCAACAATCAATGTACTCTCACATACACAGGAACATTCTGTACATATATACGTGTGTTCTATGCTCTCATACATACACAAACACACGCACATGTGAAATCAAACACTGAGGGACTTACAAATGCATGCACACACATGAACATTTGTGAACAAAAGTACACAATACATACAAATGGTTATGCACCTGCCCATGACACAAACGTACATTAGCAAATGTCACACGTGCCCACAAACGTAGCACATTAATAGAGAGAGGCACACACACTGGTGACCACAAATTGGGAAGTGATTAGGAGAAGTGGAAAGGCAGACCTGGATTCAATTTTTGGCTCAGATAGCACTCGTCACTTCCCACTCCACACGCCTGTGTATGCATTGGTCTCCCTTCTAGAACATGAACCTATTGAGGAGAGGAGCTATGTCCATTTCGTCCCTGGGTCTAGCATATGGACAAGTTTTTGTAAGTGTCAGCTTAATGAGTAGGTGTGCACACATACACAATATTAGACACCTGCATGGGTATGTGGACACACACAAGTTTTCTGGATAAAAAGATGCCTAGGACCACGGGGTGGGGGTGTGGGGAAAAGATGCCTAGGACCCCAGGGCAATCCCTTTTTTGGCCCCCTCCTCTCCAGCAAACAAATACTACCGCTTTCATTGATCCCTAGATGAATCTTTTGATTTATTAAAGACTTTAGGCAATAAATATCAAGCTGACTGATGAAACTTGATTATAATAATACTGCAATTAGAATTCTGACACCAATACTATGTTTTTAGCTTCTAGCTAAAGGATTTGTTTGTTTTTGAGACAGAGTCTCACTTTGTTGCCCTCAGTAGAGGGCCGTGGTGTCATAGCTCATAGCAACCTTAAACTCTTGGGCTCAAGTGATCCTCTTGCCTCAGCCTCTTGTGTAAGCTAGGACTACAGGCATGTACCACAGTGCTCAGGCTGGTCATGAACTCCTGAACTCAGGCAGTGGCCTCAGCGTTATTGACATTTGGGACTTGATAGTTCTTAGTTGGTGGGGAGCTATCCTGTTCATTCATTGCAGATGTCTGGCACCATCCCTGGCCTCTACTCACTAGATGTCTAGTCTTGATAATCAAAAATGCCTCCAGGCCGAGAGTGGTAGTTCACGCCTGTAATCCTAGCAATCTGGGAGGCCAAGGCAGGAGGACTGCTTGAGCTCATGAGTTCCAGACCAGCTTGAGCAAGAGTGAGACCCCCTGTCTCTACTAAAAACAGAAAGATTAGCTGGGTGGCATATCCTGGTAGTCCAGCTACTTGGGAGACAGGCAAAAGGATCCCTTAAGCCCAAGAGGTTGAGGTTGCTATGAGTAGGCTAAAACCATGGCACTCTACCCAAGGTAACAAGAGTAAGATGCTGTTTAAAAAAAAAAAAAAAAAAAAAAAAAAGTCTCTGGATATTGCCAAATGTTCGCTGGAGGGAAAAACCACCACCATTTTAGGACTACCAGGTTATATGATTGGACCATTGAGCTATAATTCTTGTATCCTACCACCATCAGATAAGGAAGGATCCAGGTTCTGGGGGTAATTACAACAACCCCCCCCCCCCAATTTAAGGGTAGTATAAACTATAATCTGCCTGGGGTGGTACGAAACTGGAACTCCTACCCACCACTCACCCCACCCCCCAGTTAGGATTCTTCCTCTGTCTTCCCTGCTGGATCATTGTGCAATGACAACATTAAAGCTTGGTTATGTTTAATCCACATCTTGTGTGTCTGCCCATTCTTTTGGAAAGGGGAAAAATCGTGCATCTAGTTCCATCCCTGAAACCAAAACACTTGGTCCTTAGAGACCAAAACATAGGTAGACACACCCAAATACACACAGTCAATTTACAAATATAAATATACAGGCACAAACACAAATTCAGATTTGTACTCATACACAGAAGTAAACAAACAGACCATTCACACACATACATACTACATTCAGGCCTACAGGTACATGACCCCACATGGTAGGCAGGCATATGCCTAAGTGATCATCTATTCATCCATACTCTACACTAGAATAAATGACTGTTATCTCAGTTAGCTGGAGGGCATAAACTGTGTCAGTCTTGCTCATGGCTATGTCACCAGGGCTGGCATGTAGTAGAAGCCAGGAAATGTTTGCAAGTGAATGAATGAGTTTACCACCCAAACAGAAGACCTAGCTTTGGTTAGTGGACAGCACCGTTCACAGCTTCCTTGGACTGTTTCCATCTAATCTTGGCAAGTAAGGGCATGTACTCTGGAGCTGGACTGCGTGGGTTCAAATCCTAACTATACTTCTTAGTAGCTATGTGACCTGGTTCTATTTTTTTTATTATTATTATTTATTTATTTATTTATTTTTTATTATAGATAAAAATATGCACCATAGATGTGGCCCAACCCATTACCTTCCTTCCACCCAAACCTCCCCCCTGTGACCTGGTTCTATTTTTGACTTAACACTTATTACTACTAAGAATTATCTTGTTCATTTCTCAGTCCCTTATTATCTCTTCCCTCCCCCCCATATAAGCTCTAATTAAAGTGGAAATATCTATTTTTTTCACCACTGTGTCCTCAGGGCCTGGCCTACCACTCAGTATACAGTAGGTACTCAATAATGAATAACAAATTAATAAATATCAGGTGTTAATCCTGGTGAGCTCTCTGGTGAGCTGTGCTAGAGAGAAGGGAAGGCCTGAATGGGAATGGGCCCTGTTCTTGTTTTTTTGTCCTGAGTCCTGGATGAAGTTCCTGCTGGGATCTGCCAAACACAGGTACAGAGCCCTCTACAGTTTACCAAGTACTTCTACGCAGTCATCGCATTTGAAACTCAGCACCCTGAGGGGCAATCAGGACAGGAATTACTACCCCCAGGACTCACATCCAAATTTGAGGAATTCAAGGCTTATCTCTCCTAATGGTAATACTAAAAAATAGAACGAAGAATTTCAAGGCTTATAGAGTATTTTCTTCCCTAGAGATGGCCTTGTTTTCCAGGAAAATGTTGACAGCCATTTTTATGTGGTTCAACCAAATCTGCATGCCCTGGGCCTTCCCACACCACAGTCCCCAGGTCCATCCTGAAGAGGCAGATGTGGAAGACTATTCATTACACACAACAAAATGTGTGGTCCTCTCAATGTACTGCTGGAGGTCTCTCTTGGTCCCTCCCTGATCCCTCCCGCCTCATCTCCCACCACTCTCAGCCTCTGATTTCATGCTCCTTCAAGCACAACTGCTTGCAGTTTTCTTCCCATCCTTCCTCACCACTGCTCTTGCTGTTTGGTTCTTAGTCTTGCTAAAATCTAGGTTTGTTTAGAAGACTCAACCCATACATAAGTCCTCTCCAAGCTTAGATTCCTTTTTGGTAAGGAGCCTGGATGACTATTAGATCTCATCCTGAACTGCCCTCTAAGGAGTGCGCCTGGAGAGGACCACAGACGAGGGGAGTCAGGACTCTTCCAGGCTCTGTCGCTTTCCAGTGCAGTGTGGCTCTGTGCAGATGCCTTCCCTCTCTAGCCTTAGTGTCCTCTCCAAAGGATGACCTGAGTAACGTTCCCGTGCCTCTAAACTGATAATTTCCTCTGTCTTGCACATTCATTTCCACACCGTTCTCTGATGGACTCCGTATCAACAACATCCCCCTGTTCCAGATGCGGAAACTGGGAATGGGAGAGGGAAAGGCCGCACGACGCTGCGGTTACTTTTCCCTCCCATGAATGGCAAAGGCTGGGCCGGTCATCTAACCTGGGTTGAGCTCTGGACTCTGGTGACTAAAAGTGCTGGGAGTGCAGTCGGCGTAAACTGAGAGGGTTTCGGGTGCCACTGCGTGCCAGGGCAGTGCCACGTAGTCGCGGGGCAGAGCGGGACGCAGGATCTGCTGGCGCGGAGCCGGGCCTTTGTGCGTGCGGGGTGTTGCCCCTGGTGGGGTGGGGAGCGCGGAGCCAGGGCCCGGCTGCCCGGCTGCCCGGCAGGAGCCCCTCAGAGCCACACCCAGCAGGGCCCCGGCCCCGCGGGGGACGCTCACTCACCGAGCCGCGGTACTTCTCCAGCGACACCAGTTTGCCCCGGATGTTCACCGCCTTGAAGTCGTAGAAGTCCTGCTCCCGCTGCTCGCAGGCCGCGGCCCACAGGAGCAGCCACGCCGCCGCCGCCGCCACCGCCACCATGACTCGCTTCCGAGGTGGTGGTGCTGCGAGGGCAGAGGCGAGGCGGGGGACGCGGCGTCGGGGGCGGGAGGGGGCGGCCCCGGCGGCGCAGGGCCCTGCGAGGCCGGACGCGCCCCCTTCTCGTTTTCCTCTGCCGCCGACCGAGTACCTGGCTCTGGACCTCAGTTTCCCCATCCGTACTGCGGGAGCGCTGGACTCCGCCCTCCTGCACCGGAGCCCTGAGCCACTGTTTCAGGATTTTGACCATTGAGACTAGAATTTATTTCAGTGACGCTCCCTCTTGTTCCAGGATACAGCGACTTGTAGGGGGGGAGGGAAGCAAAAATCTGGGTCTGCGATCTTATCTTCTGATTAGGGTCGTGAGTGCCTTAGCCTTAGGCTGGCCACGCCGCAACTCTGGGGCTCAGTTTCTCCACTTGTCTGGTTCAGCTAGTCTCCCTTCCTGATCCACCTGGTCAGTGTGGAACAGAATTAATAGAAAAATCATTTGGATGATTGAATGGTAATGGTGCCTACAAACTTCAGGTGAATGAATGAACGTTCCCTGAAAGTGAGGGCTTAGAGAAGCGGAAGAGAAGACCCACCGCCTGTGGCCGGCTGGGTTCCTGGGAAGCAGATTCTGAAATGGAGTTTGGAGTGCAGGGCGTTTAAGAGGGGAGCACCCTTGGGGTCAACAACACCTATGGAAAGCCAGGAGCCCGGAAGGACAGGGGTAGCAGAGGGAGAAATAGAGAGCTCCATACAGGCCCAAGGACAGATTATTATTATTATTTTTATAGAAACAGAGCCTCACTTCGTTGCCTTCCGTAGAGTGCCTGGCATCACAGCTCACAGCAAGCTCCAGCTCTTGGGCTTAGCCAATTCTCTTGCCTCAGCCTCCCAAGTAGTTGGGACTACAAGTGCCCACCACAACGCCTGGCTATTTTTTTGTTGCAGTTTGGCTGGGGCCGGGTTCAAACCCACCACCTTCAGTATATTGGGCTGACACCCTACTCACTGAGTCATAGGCGCCGCCCCCCAAGGACAGTTTTGAATGATGGGACAGGGACTCTGGACCGAGAGTGGCTCATCAGATGACCTGAGATGGCCAGGCCTTTATATCCCTTCTTTCATCAGTCCTTGGGTGTGGGGCCATCTGGGAAGGGGTCCAACAAAGGCACCCTGGAAGGGTGGACAGTTAAAAGCTTTGCCTTTATTGCATTCCCATCAGCTAAGGTCCCAAGTCTTCACTGATTTGGGATCTGCACTGTACTTCACAATGTCTCCCATGCTTAAGAAAACCCCTACTGAGTCCGCAAAGTGCCAAGCATAGGGCTGAATGCTGACCCTGTACTAGTCCAGTAACTCACTGCCTGGTGTGAGAGAAGAAGCCAGGTAAACTGGAGATTTCATGTCATGTGGTAAGAACTAGCACACTCCTGCAGTCATTGAGCAAACACTTCCTGAGCACCTGTTCTATGCCAGGTTCAACTCTAGGTGCCTCCCTAGCTAGGGAGAGATAGACATTAAATAATTCATGTAGTTTTTTTTTTTGAGAAAGAGTCTTACTCTGTCTTGCCCTGGGTAGGGTGTAGTGGCATCACAGCTTACGGCAACCTCAAACTCCTGGGTTCATCGATCCTCTTGCCTCAGCCTCCTGAGGACCTGGGACTACAGGAGCCTGCCACAATGGCTGGCTAGTTTTTCTATTATTTGTAGAGACAGGTTTTGCTCTTGTTTAGGCTGGTCTCTAACTTGTGAGCTTCAAGCAATCCTCGCACCTCGGCTTCCCAGAATGCTAGAATGACAGGTATGAGGTCTGGTCTAATTCATATAGTTCTAAAAGTACTCTTGCGGGAAATACCACCTAAACTTGTCTGGGGGACCAAAAAGCCCTTCCCAAAAGAGAAGTTTGAGTTGAAAGAATGAGTAGAAATCATCCAGGTTGAAGCAGGGAAGCAGAGAGAAACGTGGCGCATTGAGAAACAAAGAAAGCTGATTTGCTGGAGCAGAAAGGACGAGGGATGGGACGGGAGGGGAAGGTTGAGACACAGGCAGAAGTGTGGTCTTATAGAGCCTGGTAGGCCACAAGAAAGATTATGGTCTTTAAACCAAGACATGAAGGTTCGTTTTCTCTTTTATTTTTAAAACAGGGAGATATCGGCTCCTCACCTGTAGCACAGTGATTGCGGCACCTGCCACGTACACCGAGGCTGGTGGGTTCGAACACAGCCCAGGGCAGCTAAGCAACAATGACAACTGCAACAAAAAATAGCTGGGCATTGTGCCAGGCACCTGTAGTCCCAGCTGCTTGGGAGGCTGAGGCAGGAGAATCGCTTAAGCCCTGGAGTTTGAGGTTGTTGTGAGCCGTGATGCCACAGCACTCTACCAAGGGCAACATAGTGAGACTGTCTCAAAACAAGCAGAGAGGTATCACAGTGAGTCTCAGGTTGTAGAAGGATCACTCTGGCTGTTCTGTGGAGAGGAGATAGGAAAGGACAAGAGCAGAAGTGCTCCAGATGCTGGGGTAGAGGAAGCTCTGTGGCTGCCCAGAGGCAGTTGCTGTTTAGCCTGAGCACCCAGGGAGAGCCTCCTGGTGGAGGTGACACTAGTCTCCTCTCTTGAAAGAGGAATGGTGGGGACACAATATAAGAGAGTCTGTATATAACAAATGCAATCAATGTAACCTGGTTCTTTGTACCCTAAATGAATCCCCAACAATCTAAAAAAAGAGGAATGGTAATTCTCTAGGTTGAGAAGGGGGGAGGTGAAGGAAAAACAGCTGGGCGTTGTGGCCGGCGCCTGTAGTCCCAGCTACTCGGGAGGCTGAGGCAAGAGAATCGCCTAAGCCCAAGAGCTGGAGGTTGCTGTGAGCTGTGATGTCACTGAACTCTACAGAGGACGACAAAGTGAGACTCTGTCTCTAAAAAAAAAAAAAAAAACATAAGAGAAGGGGGAAGTTTAAAAATGATAGACTGAGAAAGCAGTGTCTGTGAAGGCAAAGAGTCTGAGAGAAGTGCTTGGCTGTTGGAGGTGAGAAAAGTGTGGAACAGATGGGGTTGGAACAGGGGCTAGCTGAAGAAGGGCTTTGAATGCCACATCACTCTCCAGGCTGTGCCATACACGGGCTTTGAAGCTGAGAGAAGTGGCAAACAGGGGAAAGGGTGCTCCAGGCTAGGGCCAAGGCATAAATGAAGTGCCGTTGCCTTTCATACCCCAGCACTTTCTCTTGTGGGAGTCTTACTCCTGTAATGCAGCCCACACTATTAAATTGTCCCCTCTTCCCTGCTTTGCCTTGTGAAACTGCTGGTCTCCCTTCCCGCCCTCTGTTCCTTTAACTCAGCCTTTCCTCCAGTGCCCCAAAAACCAGAAGTTCTCAAATTCTACTTCAACAACTGGGAGTTTTGTGAGCTTGGCCAAGCTATTTGCTGTTAAGGTGCAGATAGGAGGGCATTTCTACTAAACAGGGGGAAAGAGTTGACTGTGGATTGTTTCCCACTTACAGATTTCTTTCCTGAGCCCTTTTCTCCTCTTCCATTCATGCTTAAAAACCCAGCTCAGATGTCACCTACTCTGCTGCTAACTTAATCACGCCCTCCTCTGCTTTTGTATTGACTACATTTCCTGTTAGCAGGCTGATGGTATTGTTGTGTACTTGTCATTTTCCGTGGCTGTCTCCCCCATCAGACTGTGAGCATCTCCAGAGCGAGCAGGCTTGTGTCTGAATCATCTTTGTGTCCTGGCATATCACAGATACTCAGTCAATGTTCACTTTTCTTAAACTTTTTAGTGACTTCTATTACGTCTCTATGTTATAATCTGATATGAAATGCTGTTGATTTTAGCCAGTGTACAGTTTGTCATTTTATTTTCAGTCTCCTACAAATTCTTGGTGTTTCAGAGAGAGCACAGTTATTTCCCGTGGACCATCTACACAAACAGGAGACCCACAGGTCTGCACAAATGCGTACAGATTTTGGTGAAAGCACCTGGAACTCACTCCCAGGGACTCATTCCTGGATGTGCACTACTCCTCTTGCCTATAAGCTCAAAGAAGCTCTTTATAGGTATTTAAAAGTTCACTGATGTTTCATTTAGTCAATAATTTTTTGAGTACAAGAAATAAAATACTGTGTATTTTAAGGGCTATTAAAATAGTAATGAACAAGAGAGTTAAAAAAGACAGGCAAGGCTCAGCACCTGTAGCTCAGTGGCTAGGGCGCTGGCCACATACACTGGGGCTGGCAGGTTTGAACCCGGCCCAGGTCTGCCAAACAACAATGACAACTACAACAAAAGAATAACCCAGCGTTATGGCAGGGGCCTGTAGTGAGATCAGCCTGAATAAGAGCAAGACCCTGCCTCTAAAAATAGCTGGGTGTTGTGGCGGGTGCCTGTAGTCCCAGCTACTTGGGAGGCTGAGGCAAGACGATCACTCCAGCCCAAGAGTCTGAAGTTGTTTGTGAGCTATGAAACCACCACAGCACCTCTACCCAAGGTGACAGAGTGAAACTCTATCTCATTTAAAAAAAAATTTTTTTTTAAATGGGCTTATAGGGCTGCGCCTGTGGCTCAGTGAGTAGGGCGCTGGCCCCATATGCTGAGGGTGGTGGGTTTGAACCTGGCCCTGGCCAAACTGCAACAAAAAAAATATAGGTGGGCTTTGTGGTGGGTGCCTGTAGTCCCGGCTACTCAGGAGACTGGGCAAGAGAATGGCCTAAGCCCAATGACAAAGTGAGACTCTGTTTAAAAAAAAAAAAAAAAAAAAAAAGGCTTATAGGCTTATATACTAGTGGGGAGTAGCAAGGATAAAAACTAACAGGTATAATACATACTGTATGGTACTTTATTCAGGTGCTGATAAATAGGAAGAGAAGTAGAGTGTGGTGGTAGAAGGGGGAAAGGTTGCAAATTTAATGCAAATGATCAGGAAGCCTCACTGAGAAAGTGATATTTGAGCAAAGACTTAAAGCAAGTCAGAGAACAGATAACAGGGAAAGTAGAGGAGCTTCCAGGTGGAGGAAAGAGCAAGTACAAAGGCCCTGAGGCAGGCTGTGTTTAATGACTGGCAAAGAAGCTAGTGTGACTGGAGTGGAGTGAGTGAGGGGAAGAGCAGCAGGAGACAACCTCAGAAGTAAGAGACAGGTGGGCACATACTGGTGGTGCTCATAACCATTATAAAGACTCTGACTTTGAATGAGATGAGAAGCCATTCAGAGTTTTAAGCAGGGAAAGTACATGTCTAGTTATGTTTGTTGTTGTTGTTGTTGTTGTTGAGACAGAGTTCCACCCTATGCCCTGAGCAGAGTGCAATGGCGTCATAGCTCACTGCAACCTCAGACTCGGGCTGTGGGCATCCTGCTGCCTCAGCCTCTGGAAGCCTCTGGGATTACGGGCACTCGCCGTAGCACCTGGCTGGGTTTTTCATTTTTTTAGGAGTCAGGGTCTCACTCTTGCTCAAACTCCTGAGCTAAAGCAATTCTCCCTCCTCAGCCTCTCACAGTGCTGGGATTACAGGCGTGAGCCACCCCACCCAGCTAGTTTATTTATTTATTTTTGAGATAAAGTCTCACTTTATTGCTCACAGTAGAGCACTATGGCATCACAGCTCACAGCAACTTCTAACTCTTGGGCTTAAGTGATTCTCTTGCCTCAGCCTCTCAAGTAGCTGGGACTACTGGTACCCACCACAATGCCCGGGTATTTTTTTTATGTGTTGCAGTTGTCATTATTGTCTACCTGGCCTGGGCCAGGTTCAGACCTGCCAGCCTCAGTGTACGTGGCTGGTGCCTTAACCACTGTGCTGAGCCGACGGCTAGTTTATGTTTTAACAGAATCATTCTTAACACAGTACTGAAATGAGATGAGTCAGGAAGCTATTGCAATAATCCACATGAGGGGACATGTGGGCAGTGGAGGTAGCAGGGAGTAGTCAGACAATACCATATATTCTCGAGTATAAGCCGAGTTTTTGTGCCGAAAACCCGAACTCGGCTTATATTCGGGTCATACAGGTTATTTGATTCGGTGCGCGCCGCACCTAATCAAATGCACGTAGTCTCAAGTCATCTTCTGCCGTCTGCTTGAGCGGGCGGTGCTTCAGCTCAGTCCACAAGTCGCAGCTGAGCTGAAGAGGTAGGCGGCTGAACTGAACTGTGTTCCACTGAACTATTTGACCTACAATATTTAATGGCACATTTAATTAAATGAAAACCCCATTTAAGGCAGTAAAATCTTGTAAATAAATGTTTATAAATCCTGAATCCTTATAATCAGGGGTTTTGGAGTATAAGGATTCAGGATTTTTAACCATTTATTTACAATGCTTTACAGTCTTAAATGGTTTATTCACTTTATTAAAGTTGCCATTGAATACTATGGGTTATTGTGGTATGTTAATGGTATACAGTAACCTTTGTGATTTAGCTTGATTACCTGTTAAGCTACGGTTTTCTGCACTTTATTTAAAGTTTTAAAGTTGTTGTTGCTAGTTTACAGTTTTTCTTTAGCAAAAAATATTGAAAAGCATTTAACCTACTGATTCCTCAATTATTGTAATTGTTTTGGGTATATATTTTTATTTTTGAAATTTACCAGTGACTGCTGCATTTTCCACCTCGGCTTATACTCGAGTCACTAAGTTTTCCCAGTTTT
>CAUYPK010059963.1:0-21028 GCA_963574355.1 Loris lydekkerianus
AAAGATGGAGACTTTACCTCTTTCATGTTTACATGGATGGAGCTGGAACATACTCTCTTTAGCAAAGTATCCCAGGAATGGAAGAAAAAGTATCCAATGTACTCAGCCCTACTATGAAGCTAAACTATAGCTTTCGCATGAAGGCTATAACCCAACTATACCACAAGACTATGAGGACAGGACCAAGGAAGGGGAAGGGAGGGGGGAGGTTTGCGTGGAGGGAGGGTGATGGGTTGGGCCACATCTATGGTGCATATTTTTATCTATAATTAAAAAAAACAAAACAAAACAAAACATCCCAAGACAGCAGAGGAAATAAAGCTTTACTTGGCTGACTCCTGGAAGATCTGAAAAAATCCTCAAGAAGGAAGGATATTGTCTGCCTGTACTTGAATCCTGTGGAAAAAATATCGGAATGCTACATGTTTTGGGTCTGAGTCCAGAGAGGTGCCCACCCCCTTCACTGCGACCTGTGACTCTCACACAAACACACGTCCGGTGTGAACCTTGGTGTAGACTTAACAGTTCAATGGTGTGAACCTTGGTGCAGACTTAACAGTTCAATGGCAGGGATGAGGAAAGAGACTAGCCACTCACATGGCATTTTATTTTCTTTTGCCTTATTGAGATATAATTTCATATCCTAAAGTGTATTCATTACAAATGTACGATTTGGTTTTAAGTAAACTTTTAGGAGTGCAAGCAACAACGTGGTAATAGTTCAGAATAGATTCACTCTCCCAACAAGTGACCCTGTTCCTGTCTGTAGTCAGACCCAGCAGCACGCAGATCTGCTTTCTCTCTCTCTAGATTTTCCTTTCCTAGACATTCCACATAAATAAAGCCATGTAATCAATGTTACTCTGCATGTGGCTTCTCTGACTTAGCAGAATGTTTTGGGGGTTCTTTTACACTGATGCATGCTTAGATCGAAAGTCTGTTGGTCTGTTTCTTTTTTGTTGAGTAACATTCCACTATACAGACATGTTTTAATGTATCCATCACCCATTTATAATTGGATGCTTGGATTACTTGCAGATCTTGGCTATGATGTATGACACTATTCTAAACATTTGTTTCTGAGTTCTTACGTAGTCATTTGTTTTTACTGTCTTTTTTTTCTCTATAATCTTATTTTTTATTAATATTAAATCATAGCTGTGTACACTAATGTGATCATGGGGCACCATACACTGGTTTTATAAATAGTTCGATGCATTTTCATCACACTGGTTAACATAGCCTTCCTGGCATTATCTTAGTTATTGTATTAAGACATTTATATTCCACATTTACTAAGTTTCTTGAGTGGATACTCGGGGAGTGGGATGGCTGGCTCGTATGGTAAGTTAAAGTTGAACTTAAAAAAAAAATTAAACTGTTTTCCAAACTGGCTCTCTCATATTACATTCCCGTCAGCAGCCTACAAAGGTCCTCATGCCACCATGTGCCAAAAGGTGCCACATTTTGGGCAAATTCTGGTATTGCCTATCTTTTGAACTATTGCCATTCTAGTGGCAATGTAGTGGTATCTCATTGTGGCTTTTCCCTGCATTTTCCTAATGTCTTTTCTTGTGCCTGATTTTTTTTTTTTTTTTTTTTGACAGAGTCTTACTCTGTGCCCCCCTGAATAGAGTTCTGTGGCATCATAGCTCACAGCAACTTTAGAGTCTTCAGCTCAAGTGATCCTCCTGCCTCAGCCTCCCAAGCAGCTACAGGTGCCTGTCACAATGCCCGGTAGTTTTGTTTTGGATATTTTGTTGTTGGTGGTTTATTTATTTTTCTACTTTTAGTAGAGACAGGAGCCTTACTTTTGCTCAGGCTGGTCTTGAACTCTGGAGCTCAAACAATCCGCCTGCCTCACCTTCCCAGAGGGCTAGGATTACAGGCATGAGTAGCAGCGCCCAGCCTGTGCCTGGTCTTTTAAATAACTTTGATCACCTGTGCAATGGGCCTAAATGACTCTTGAGTCTTACATCCCTCCCCTTTGTGAATTGGCAAAAGTAGAGAGAGAGGGGCTAAAGTGGGAGGAAACCCCCACCCCCACTTTCATGTGCAATCAGAGATGTAGGACACTGAACCCCCACTGCCCTGGTATATGCATAGAGCTTATAGGCCAGTCGTGGCAGGACGGCGCCCATAAGGACACTGACAGGTGAGTGATCCCATCTGTGGGGAAGACACTCGCCTGAGAACCCTGCTTTGCAGAACGTAAGATCTGGACGACTCCTCCCACCCTAGGGCTGTGTCCCTCCACTGTGGAGCCTGAAAGCTGCATGTTGCCCTGTAAATTCAAGCTTTGTTTTTATTGTTGAGGATTCACTGAAGAGAACCAGGTTACAATGCTTGCATTTGTTAGGTAAAGTCCCTCTTATAATTGTGCCCCACCTCCAAGAGGTGTGTCACACACACAAGTCCATAAAACATTATTCACCCCATCAACAGAAGCAAAACAAAGACCATATGATTCTCCCAATAGATACAGCAAAAAGCATTTGGTAAACTTCAGCATCCTTTTCTAATTAGAACTCTGAAGAAAATAGGCATAGGCGGCACATTTCTTAAACTGATCAAAGCCATCTATGACAAACCCACAGCTAATATTATACTGAAAGGAGTAAAACGGGAAGCTTTTCCACCCAGCACTGGAACCAGACAAGGTTGTCCTCTTTACGTTCAGGCTTTCTGAGGTTACCTCTTCCAGCCACACAGTAGCTGGTGTCATTTCTTTTATCTTTTCATAAAATGACTTGCTCTCTCTCAGAGTAAAGCTGGTCTCTGCATGGGTTTCTCAGCTGGGTTGCAGCAATCTATGCCCTGTGGGAAAAGGGTACTCTTTAGGACAGGGGTCCTCAAACTGTGGCCCGCGGGGCACATGAGGCGGTGTGATTGTATTTGTTCCCGTTTTGTTTTTTTACTTCAAAATAAGATATGTGCAGTGTGCATAGGAATTGGTTCATAGTTTTTTTATAGTCCAGCCCTCCAACGGTCTGAGGGACAGTGAACTGGCCCCCTGTTTAAAAAGTTTGAGGATGCCTGCTTTAGGAGCTGAAAGGATCCAGGCTTATACATTTGCCACACCGAGCATGGGAGAGCCCAAAGAGACACAGACTGATTTCTCTGTCGCACAGATTTGCAAACCTCCAAAGCTCTGATGACAGAAGTCTAAGGAATTGTGGGTCGAGCGCTCAGCAGCCGTGAGATATTGGTGTCAGTTCACTTTGCCACATAATCAACATGGACCTCGGCCAACAGAAGCTGCCACTAACAGACCACTGGTTAAGAGGGGTGGTTAAGAGCATGCACTTTCCATCAGATTTCTTCACAGGGAATCTCGGTGCTGCCTGCTGCATGTGTGACTTTGGACAAGCTACTTAACCACGTCAAGCTTTGGTTATCTCAAATGTAAAATGGGATTAATAACAGCACTCGGCTCGTAAAGTCGTTGATAGGATTAAATGAGATCACACGTGTAAAGTGCTTAGCACCATTCGGCATTTCTTTAGTGGTTAGAATTTTCCTGTTATATTTGATTTTACGTCTTTGGCACCTGAAAGAAAGCCCAGCAAAGAGCATGTCCTTAGTGACTATGATGTAATCGCGTGCCGTGGAGCTGTCCATTCATTCATACGGCCGTTAGTTATGCCACACCTACGTGAGTCAGCAGTTGTTCCAGATCACGGGGCAACCGACAGTAGCTTTCAGAAAAAACCCCAATCCTCCGCTTGTTTTTGTTAAAACAGTTTTGTTGGAAGGCAGTCATATCTCTCTGTTCACCTATTGTCTAGAGCTGTATTTGGAAACGCAGGGCAGGGTTGGGTGATTGTGACAGAGAATGTGTGGCCAAGTCAGCCTAAAATGTTTACTATTTACCCTTTACCCAAAAGGTTTTCCAGTCCTTGTTCTCGATACTGAGAATGAAATCGTGAACACAGAGGTGATTTTCCCACTCTCCTCATGGTCAGGGTGAGACAGACTCTGCACATTTATGGAAACACACTGGCACACAGACGTATACAGAAAGTGTCTGTGGTAAAAAGTGTAACGTAAAAAATAATGTAAGAGAGAGGAGCCAGGGATGGGAGTAAGAGGAAATTTGTTTTGGGGGGCTCAACTATAGCTTGAAATTTACCTTAAAAATGTAAACTCTATAACCTAAACATGTGTACCCTCATGTTAATTGGAAATTTTTAAAAAAGAATTTAAAAGGTTCTAATTTAAATGTCCTAATCTGAGATTAGAGCTTCAAAGTATCACTTCAATAATTTATGGACGAAATAGTTTCCAATAGAAAAATAAACACTTGGCTTGGCACCCATGCTCAGTGGTTAGGGCACCGGCCACATACACCAGGGATGGCAGGTTCAAACCCAGCCTGGGCCTGCCAAACAACAATGACAACTGCAACAAGAAAATAGCCGGGCTATTGTGGCGGGTGCCTGTAGTCACGGGTACTTGGGAGACTGAGGCAAGAGAATCGCTTAAGCCCAAGAGTTTGAGGTTGCTGTGAGCTGTGACATCACAGTACTCTACAGAGGGTGACATTAATTTAATGACTCTGTCTCAATTAAAAAAAAAAAAGAAAGAAAAGAAAAGGAAGGAAGAAAAATAAACACTCACTGTCCCACAGAGCTTCACTGAGCACATTCAATCCCCAGCCCCGGTTGCCAATACATTCAGGCGTGGTGTAGCACTCGGAGCCTGTTTGGGGCATCCGTACAGCGTTGTAAACCTGAGCAGAGACCATGTGGCATTCTCTCGCAGGCACACATTTTTGCCCCTGAGTAGGTGTTTCCCACACAGAGAGAACCGCGAGAGCAGCCCTGCTTCCAAGGAAAGGGCAGTTGAATTTGAGGCCCTCTTCCAGCCTGCTCAATTATGAGGAAGATGAAATCCAAAAGCATCAGTTCTGCAAACAAATGAATCGAGACCCCACAAGCCCTCAAGAGCAGGAAAATAAGTGGGATTCCCAACACACGGAAGTGATAAATGCTCAAGGGGATGGAGACCCTGAAGACCCTGGCTGGATCTTTAGGTATTCTATGCACAGAATACCACACGTGTCTTATGGAATTCACATACACATGTGCAAGTGTTAGGTATCAATAAAAACATAAATAAGTAAGTAGGTCAGGGATGCTTTGTAAGGTTTTCTACCTTACATCTTATTTTCAGTAGAGTTTTCACAGTGGCCACTGTTTGTAGAACAAGTTGCTTGCTGTGACCGCCGCGATCCGAGCAAATTGCATTATTAACTAGATTGTACCAGGAAGCAGGGTGCTGCCACGAAATTCCAGTACAGGGGTCAGCGAACCTTTCCTGTGAAGAGCCAGATCATTAATATTTTAGACTGTGTAGTCCCCATGGTCTCAGCAGCAACTACTTAGTTCTTCTCTTGCAGTACAAAAGCAGCCGTGGAGAATGCCTGAATGTGGCTGTGTGCCGATAAAACTTTATTTACAAAAGCAGGCAAGATCTGGCCTGTGGGTCGTGGTTTGCAGCCCCTGTTCTAGGATAGCTTTTCCCTTGCAGCTGTGTTCAGAAGATCAACTGAGGAGCATCTGCTGTGCTCTTCTTTTTTGTCCTATTGACTCAGAGTCTGGGGGAGTCAAGACCAGCAACGTGCATTTGTAAAACATAGGACAGCTTCATAGGCAATGTATGTATTAATATTAATAGGAGGTTATGCTGCTGTTTACAAGTAATTCCCAGAAGCTCAATGACAGCAAAGCAAAAGTTGGTTTCTTGCTCATGCAAAGCCTACCAGTTGTCTCCTTGGGACAGCTGCTCTCTACAGAGTGACCCAGTGATTCAGTTTCCTTAAAGTTGACTTTAGTTGCTGGAAAATACAGCCTTCTTGTTTGATGTCATTGAGAAAGACCAAGAATAGAAGATTTCATGGTTTTATAATAGTTATGAAATGACCAAGTCACTAGCAATTCAGGTATAGCTCATTGCAAGGATAACCTGCCCATGTCCCAAAAGGAGAAAGGAACTGGATATGGCCCCGCGCTATAAGATTTTTTTCTTTATTTGATAGATAGATTTGATTGATCTGTTGATAGATTGATAATCACAAGTAAGCAGTCTGATGCATCCGCTAGCAAAGAATCTATCTTTGTGATATTTATGGGGATATCTTGTTTGCATTACCAGAATTTAGCCAGTTATCCAAATAACTGAAATCTAAAAGAAAATTACTCTCTACACCAGTGTTTTTTAACCTTTTTCATGTCATGGCACCCTTGAACATATAGTTAAACTTCCATGGCACACTTAAAGTATGTTGATTAAAAAAAAAAAAGAGTAAAAGAAAAAGATATAGTTATTGTGCTTTGAACTATTTTTGGAAAATAATTTAATTAGTAATCTTTAAAATTTTTTATGGTACACCTAAAATCGTCTCACAGCACACCAGTGTGCCATGGCTTGCCAGTTGAAGCTCACTGCTCTAGACATGGGGGCAGGCACTTCTTACCATATTATCTTCTTGTATCTGATGTTGAAAGCCATGGTCGGTGTTGTTAATCCCATTCCTGACCTCAGGATGTCTTTCTGTACTCAAAAAGTTAAGCCCATTCTTACGGACCAAATGTGTTTTGGCCACTGCATTAGGCCCCCTGTCCTTCTGTAAGTTATGTGTAATGAACACGCGTCATTACTTTCTGTACTGATGTAGTTTGGTCGACTTTCCTGATTTGGTTAACAAGACCATAAATAATAATCCAGCCTCGCTTTGTTTATGGTTCGCAATAGTGGCTTATTATAATTTTCTGTGGCAGCACATATGGTAGGAGATAAACTAACTAATAAAACTGCCACAAGGGGGATAGGGCTGCTTTTATTTTTATGACTGTTTCCTTAATCTGATACATAATTAATGTACAAGGTTCAACTTTTTTTTGGGGGGAGGCAGATCCCAGTCTGTCTGATGTATTCTAAGATATTATTTTTTTTATGCATTTAAGGACAGGAGAGTGGATGAAACTTCAGCTTTTTATCTGTATGAAAGGATATTTAGCCAGGATTTTTTTTTTAAAGGCAAATATTTACATTTAAACTATCTTTGCTTCCAGGATTCATTTCCATTGAAAATGTAAAGTGGTTTCTGGGTTGAGACATTCTCAAAGAATCCCTCTTCCCTTACCTCAAAGAACACAATTTTGAAAACCTTGGCGCGTCGTTTCCTCTGCCTTCAATCTCCCTCGATGATTTGCTCCGTCCCCACAATTTGGCCTCCACTTGAGCTGATTTATAATTCACCAAAATCTGTGGGAGAATTTGCCAAGCTGCAGACCAATTAATTATGTTTGCTGCTGGGCCTGTCTGTTCGGTACTGGCGTTTCCATTGTGTCAAGACGTTTTCAATTTAATGCACACACATGGTTCACTTTTGTTTTCCTTAAGTACCAAGCTGACCACAGGGCGGGTAATTCCAAGTGTAACAGCAAAAAAAAATTCATCTGAGATGCACTGTCCTTCATTTGCATATATAACTCTGAAAAAAAAAATTTACAGTTCCCCCAGGTAGTTTACACAGAGACTACTTCTCTCAAAGAACAATCTTCTGCTTTTCCCATAACAACCCTGAAAACCACAGTAAATATTGTGTCCTCCATGTTTTTTTGCCTTACAACTCCATAATATGTTATAATAACAATAGCTGATCAATAATCGCAACTGTTCGTATAGCAATTACTGTCTGATCTTTTAATGTGCTGTACGTAGATTAACTCTGTAAGTCCTTCTGTAATTCTATTACTCTTCCCATTTTGCAGAGAGGTTAAGTAAGTTACAGATGTCATATGACCAGAAAGACACGGAGTCTCTGGGAGCCTGTAAGGGTGCGACATTCCTCTGATCAAATTCAGGGCAGGGCCAACCTCCACCACCCTAAAGACATGTTTTCAAGAAGTATACACCATGTTTATGCACTAGAATCGATTTAGCTGGTGGAACCCTTTGATTTTATTGGGTACTACTTTACAGGCTGAAAGATGAGGTGACACTAAGTATAGTGACAATGTTTTCTTCCCCTTTCTGTAAAAGATGAGATGGTCCCCTGTGGTGTTAGAAAGGGCTGCAAAAGATTTACTTGGGGAAAATTACCTTCTCCCGCACTCCCCCAGTCCACTTCTACTGTGAGTTATTAGGATGAAGAAAAAAAGACAGAATATTTGCTTGAAGGTGAAAATATTTAGGCAAAATATTACCACAGGGAAAGTTTATTTTAAGCACCAAGGTTAAAAGAAGCATGTGTCAGGTTTAAGATTTTATGCTTAGAACTCATCGCAATGCTGTAAAGTATAGGTTGGCAAACTTTTCCAATAAAGGGCCAGATAATAAATATTTCAGGCTTGTGAACTATACAGTCTCTGTCACAACTTCTCAACTTTGTGGCAATAGAGAAAAGATGTCATAGGCAGCGCCTGAACAAATGAATGTGGGCATGTGGGCCCTTACTGTGAATCTTTATTTGCAGCTTCAGGCAGTGCTATAGATTCATTCCATAGGCCGTAGTTTACCGACCCCGTGATGTAAAAGAATTACTGGGCGCTTGGAGAGAGTCTCTTCACATGTTAAATGGGGAAATTGCTGCTTCCCTATGAGCATAGTCATGAGAACTGAACAGAATGAGGGAAGCACCAGAGTCCATGAGAGAAATTCCTTCTTTCCTTCTCTGCTCTTTCTAAGTCCCTTTTTCTCCAGTTCCTTTCAACCTTCAGCTATTTTGTTAATAACAAAGTTAATTAGGGTTCCCTGTGAATTTTAGAGCACTTTTAAGATTTTCATTATGGGCGGCACCTGTACTCAGTGGGTAGGGCACTGGCCTCATACACTGAAGCTGGTGGCTTCGAGCCTGGCCCAGGGCTCAAAAAGAAAGAAAAAAGAAAACCACTTTCCCAGCTAAAACAACAATGACAATTGCAACAAAAAAATAGCCAGGCATTGTGGCAGGTGCCTATAGTCTCAGCTACTTGGGAGGCTGAGGCAAGAGAATAGCGTAAGCCCATGCATTGGATGTTGCTGTGAGCTGTGAACTATGGCACTCTACCAAGGGCAACACAGTGGGACTCTGTCTTAAAAAAGAAAAAAAAGATTTTTGTTATGCCAGTATTAGAAAAGCAACCCCCCTTCCTAAAGGAGAACTTTTCAAGTCACTGTATGTAAAGTTATTTCTTGTATAATTGTTAGGAAAAGAAAGACTCCAGCTGTAAAAATATAGGAAGGATGAGATTTAATTCATTTGAACAGAGGTAGTGAATGGGAAGCAGAGTGGATTCCTCAGATCTGACCTGCACGGCATATATCACCAGATGCTCATAATCTTCCTCCCTGATAAACTAAATAAGGCTGCAGAAGCTGGTCCGTGGCCATTCTTTAGTTATTGCCAGTCATTTGTGGCTATCTTGTAGGATGAAAGCTATTAGATGTATTTGACCTACATACGCAGCTTTTGGTGTCAGATAGTTGGAGTTTTCCTCGGGTTATAAGCTGTCTGAAGCTGTAGCAGAGGTGACACTTCACCCCTACCTGGTAGCTGTGCCCAGTTTTCTAAAGGGACTTTAGCTTGAATTCTGAGGCCACCAGAAAAGACCAAAGAGTACAAATTATCTTCTTTTCTCTCTAAAGCAACAGTTCTCAACCTGTGGTTCGCGACCCATAGGAACTGTATTAAAGGGTCGCAGCATTAGGAAGGCTGAGAACTGCTGCTCTGAAGCCTCCTCTCTTCATGAAATGTTCTCACATTGAAACCTGATGAGCTTGTTCACTTTCTTGGCTCCAAATTCAGCAGTTGAATTTCTGCACTCTAACCTTATTCTGATGGTTTTTGCTCGTTGCTGGATATTTTTTTGCTGAGGTCTTCCCCTGGGAATTTGGGGATAAGAGATAGTCCAAATATGTCCTGGTGCAAAAACAGAAACTCACTTCAGACTCAACTCAAGCAAAAGGGAAGCGTTGGTGAAGGCAGGTCTGGGGAAGGCGTCAGCACCCTGGAGAGCAGCTGTGTCTTCTCTCTCTGTAGAGCACGGCCACCCCATTTGTCTCTTGGCACTTTTCCTAGAGCCCCTCTAAATGTGCCCCCATACCATTGTGTTACTGGGTTCTTTATGGTAATTTCATTTCAGCTCAACAGTCTATGTCTTCCAAGGGTCTTTCTTGGTCACCAAAATCATAAATTATTTTCACTGTTGTTCATTTACCAAGTGCTTCCCCCAGTAGAATCTAAACTCACGGAGAGCGAAGACTCACATAGAAAAACTTGGCACACATAATGGGCACACAGTAATATTTTTGAATAAATATAAGTATCAGTAGCAGAGTGATACCCCTAAGTTCCTCATTTCCTAGGAGAGAGCATTAAATTGACCCAATGACACCTTGTCCCACTAATTGAAGCACTTGGGGGGAGTCACATAGGACAGACACTACTTCCGGGAGCCTGTGCCTGAGGGAAGGTAGAATTGGTCTGTGGAGGAAAGCAAGCCAGCTATTAAGGACCATGACCACATCCCCAGATGACCACCAGTGTGCTGTGCTGTCAGTTTACAGAGGGTTGTGAGGGTAGGAGTTGATCACAAACTAGGCAGAAGAAACAGAAGTAACTTTTTTTTTTTACCTGACGTTTTGTACTGGTGCTGAGACCATTGGGCACCGTGGAAGTAAAAGATTTTTGTTTATTTTTCACCATAAAACAGTACAGGTTTCATAGAATCAATGCAAACTTTAACTCTACATTTTCCCTTTTATTTCATCAATACTTCCAAATAAAGTGTGTGTGTGTGTGTGTGTGTGTGTGTGTGTGTGTGTGTGTGTGTGGGTTTATTTCTAGGCTCTCAAGGCCTGCACTCATAATCCCATCGGATCCTGAAGCAGGAGGACGTTTCAGGGTTGAATGACAGTCTCCAGGTGGGAACCGTGGAAGTCATAGATAATCCACACAGAACCCAAGCTAGGGCTTAGGCTGGCTGTTAGAATAAGATTGACAAAGCTTGTTGAGAATGTTTCATCTTCTATCAGTGTAATTCAGCAAGGAAGTACTGATTGCTGTTGTGTGTGGTTTGGGTGCCGCGATATTGGGTTTCTGCTCTCATGGAACTGCCATTCTAATTGAAGAATAGTTTAAAAGAGATAGAGAGTGAAGATCCAAAGGGTGGATCAAATTTTGGATTGCAATGACGATGTCATGAAGGAACGTAGATGGGATGATGTACACTGGGTGACGAAACAGCACAGGTGGCCAGAGGTGGCATGAAGCCTTGAGAAGAGCCTGGATGTGTGAAGGCAGAGGTAAAGTCACTAGTAGAAGCAACTAGTGTGTTTGAATGACACAGAATGAGTACCATGGGGCTGGAGTGATCCCCGCAGTCTAGGAGACAGATCAAGGAACGCTGCCTTACTCACGGCAGGAGGCTTGGATTTTAGTCTCAGAGCAACCAGAGCCCTTGGCATGACCTAAGAGAGAAGGAAATCATCCCATTGACAATTCGCAGGTATTTCCTGGCGCTTAGAGTGAAGAGAGAAAGAGTGAAAAAGGAAAGGAGTAAAATAAGGGGTTATGTCAAAAGTCCCCGCAACAGCTCATGGTAACGACAGTAGATCTACCAACTCATAGCACGGCCCAGGGTGTCTATTCATCTGCCATGTATAGAGTCTTCACCTCTCCTGCCCTGGCTGCCTGAAACTCATCTCGTGCTCAAGTATTAGCTGAGTGATTTGAGAATGGTACCTGGCGTGTGCTCTACAACAACCCTTAAAGTCCTATCTTTTAACAAACAACATGGTAACACTGATTCTTGAGGGGTCCAAATGTACAGGTCTTCACCACATGGGTGTACACAGGGAGATGTGAACCCCCAAACCTGATTATGAATTCTTATGAAATTTTTTTTCCCTTTTTTATTTAAGAATCAGGGCAATGGAAAGCTGTAGATGGAGTTTGAGCTTTTAGAGTCAGAACAACCTTGGTTCTAAATCTCTATATCTCTTCTTAACAACTCAGAAACTTAGACAAGAGTTTCTTTCTTGTCTGCGTCTGTTTAAGTGTTACTAATTAACAGTAGTATTAATGCTTGCTCATAGTTATTAATTAATAATAAGTAGTGTACATACTTATTACAAGTACATAATAATGAGTACTTGGTGCCAAAAGAATGTTTGATACTTTATGTATGTTTTCTCTTTGAAGCATTAAAACAAACAAGTGATATGCATATGAATGCCCCACTCTGCAGGTAAGGAAATTGAGCCCTAAATTAAATAACCTATTTGAAATTGTACAGTAAATAGAGGAGTGTCCATAGAGTTTATCTGTTCCATTCCCCTGACAATGGGATATTACGGGATATTGCACAGAAGCACTTGGCACAGTGTCAACCACAGAAAAAGTGCTTGATGAGTTTCATGTTGTATCTCTCTCTGCAGATTTGAAATATTTATGACCGCAGAATTAATTCTAAGGAAAGTAAATTGAAGAAGGTGTTTGTGTGTAATTTTTTTCTCCTCGTGATTCCACTGTAGCCTTAAGCATTTTTAGGTTTGTGTTTAATCACAGAATCTCAGCCATGATGTTTCTGACAGGTAATTTCCTTAATGCCGTTGACAGAGATGGATTGCATGGAGGTCCACTGGGTTCCGTGCTTTTGTCTGCAGGTGATAAGAACTAGATTAGAGCTATCGGGGTCTAGTGCCTCCAATAATATTGTGTCCTAATAATTCTCATGATAATAGGCATCATCTTTGTGGACACACACATTCTTAGCCAGATGGGATAAACCAGTTTGCACTAAACCCTGCCTCTTTTATTGCAGGTTGAGAAACATCTGAGCTAATATTTGTGTATCGAAATCATAAATCAATTTAGTCCTCTGAGATAGGCCTAATGATACAGTTTATCTTCAAATACATTGTTATTTTGTTCCTTCTGCTACCACCAAAAGTGTTAAACGATGCACACAAACATCGAGATATTGAATTTCTTTTTAGATTGTATCATCTTTACACTGGCATGTGAAGATCCGAGCATTAATCAGACACAGGGACTTGGTGAGCAAAAGAGATTTGGATTTGGTTGCACCTCATCTCCAGATAACAAGAAATCCAATCCGTTTTTGAGCAAGGATACCAGTGCCCGGGTGACCCGTGTCCTGGACCTTTCTGTCCCCTGTAGCCTGATGGTGCACTTTAGTGTGGATGAAGGAAACACAGATGCTCAGCTTCAGAGATCTTTGACACTCCTGGGAAGCACAGATGCTACTATTTTACAGAACACTCTTTACTTTCCGTTGGGATTTGCTAATTGCATATATATATGGTAAGTTACATGATTCCTGGAAATTTCCTTTGAAACTGTATGTGTATATATACTGTATATATGTTGTATAGACACATCCAGTTTCAAAAGAAATTCCCAGGTTATCATGTAACTCACCTCTAAATACATAAACATGTATCTAAAAAGGGAAATATTATTGAGTGAAACCATGACATCATTAGTACAACTACCTGCATTAACTTAAACCTATTCTACTGTCAGATATCCAGTCAATATTAAAATTTACTCAAAGGTCCCCAAAATATCTTTTATAACTTCAAAAACTATAACTCTCGAGTCACTTTGAGTTATTGAAATTATCTGCGAGAAGAGAAGGGACAGGTGGCATAAGACAGGACATGAATACATGAAGTATTTTTTCCCTTTACAGTGCATCTGTTCTTAACCTTTCTGAGAGAGCAACAATCACTCAAAATAGTGTATGAAATCTTAAAAAGGTCTATGCATTTAATTTGATACTAAAGAAAGCCCTTTGAAAGTTAAATAAAACAAACATAGTTCTCTATAAAATAATATTTGTAAGCAGTTTTCCTAATGGTGAAAAATTGGAAACAAATCTCTGACATAGATAATTGACTAATTTATGGTGGTCATTTTAGAAAATACGCACAATGTATTGTCAAGTAAACAAAGTAGATTGCACAAACACATGGGCTGAATCGCAGCACTTTAAGACTTAGTTTACATGGAGAGGAAAAATCTTGAGGCTATATCTATGTGCTAACCATAGGTATCTCTAAATAGTGAGACTATAGATCATTTTTATTTCATTTAACTTTTACCTGTTTTCCACACTGTCTGCATGGTAATTGCATTAAAGGATTTTGAATAATTGGCCAACTCTGCAAGACAAGCATTGTCTAACTGGAAAGGAAATCAGAGGCATAAACGTGATGGAGTGAGACACCCCCGAGGCCTGTGCATTCCTCATAGCCTCCTTGAAATAGACCTTGCTGTAGAGCTGGAGAAGAAAATGTAGGTGCTTTAGGCTAACATGGAGAAACCATAGTCTTCCTAAATTTCCTGTGGCTTTCTAAGGCTTGAATTAAATTGTTCTGAGATTGTGTGAATAGGCCTTTATTAAAAACCGGAGAGTTAAAATTTGCATTGCAATTAGTTTCCAAATGCCATTTGGAGGAAGCTTTTAACTGCATGTTACTGAGGTCTGATATGGACCCTAATTGAAGTTACGCAGGGATAAGGGAAGTTGTTTGTGTGTGTGTGTGTGTGTGTGTGTGTGTGTGTGTGTATACACGCGCGCACGCTTTTTTCTCCCTGTATTCCCTGAATGCTATTTTATACTCTAAGCAAATAACATCTGATCCCGCTGAAGACTTATCTAATGTCTGGAGGAGACATTCACTTCTACATATTTTCACTGCATTCACTTCTAGACTCCTTATGACTTCATGCATTTAAATCTTTTATCAATCTTGAATTACTTTTTGTATGTGTTGGGACGTAGGGGTACTATTTCATTCTTTTGCATGTGACTATCCAATTTTTCCAGCACCGTTTATTGAATAAGGATTCCTTTCCCCAGAGTATGTTACTGTCTGTTTTGCCAAAGATCACTGGTTGTAGGAAAATGGTTTTATTTCTACCTTCTCTATTCTGTTGCAATAAAGTCAAGTAGTGTGATGCCTATAGATTTGTTCTTTTTGTTTATGATTGCTTTGGCAATTGAGGATTATTTTTTTTAGTTGAAAATGAAATTTAGGATTATGTTTTTCTACCTCCATAAAGCAAAACATTGGTGTTTTGACAACAATTGCATTGAATTTGTAAATCACTTTTGGCAGTATGGACATTTTAACAACATTGATTTGGGCAATCCATGAGCAAGAAATTTGGTTGTGTCATCTGTGTTTTTTTTAAATCGGGTTTTATAGTTCTCCTAGAGATCTTTCACCTTCTTCGTTAAGTATATTCCTAGGTATTTTATTTCCTTTGTTGCTACTGTGAATGGTATTTAGTCCTTGATTTCACTCTCAGCTTGATTATTATTCGTGTATAGAAATACTATTGATTTATGTGCATTGATTTTGTAATCTAAGACTTTGCTGAATTACTGAATTTATCAGTCAATTCTAGGAGTGTGTTGGAATCTTTAGGGTTTCCTAGATACAAGTTGATATGATTGGAAAAACAGGAATAGTTTGACCTCTCTTTCCTGATTTGGATGCTCTTCATTTCTTTCTCTTGTCTGACTGCTCTGGCCAGAACTCCCAATATTCTGTTAAATAGAAGTATTCAACCATGTCTCATTCTAATTCTTAGGGGGTATGCTTTCAACTTTTTCACATTTAGTTTTGGGATATTCATATATATGGGTTTTTCATATATGGCTATTATAATTTTGGGGTATGTTCCTTCTCTACTTAATTTGCTGAGGGTTTTTGTCATGAAAAGATTCTGGATTTTATTGAATACTTTTTCTGCATCTATTGAGATGATCATATGTTCTTTGTTTTTGCTTTTGTTTGTGTGGTGAATCATGTATATTGATTTGCATGTGCTCAACCCACCTACTATCCCTGGGATGAAATGCACTTATCATAGTGAATTACACTACTTATGTGTTACTGAATTAGGTTTGGGAATATTTTTCTTTTTAGTATTTTCACATCTAAATTCATAAGGGATATTGGTTTGGTCTGTAGTGGTTTTCTTTATTGTTGTGGTGGTTATTTTCTTTCCTGGCTTTGATATCAAGGTGATACTGGCTTCCCAGAATGAGTCAGGGAGGGTTCCCCATCTTTTTTTTTTTTTCTCTTAAGACAGAGTCTCACTTTGTCACCCTTGGTGGAGTGTCCTGGTATCATAGCTCACAGCAACCTCAAACTCTTGGGCTAAAGTCAAGATTCTCTTGACTCAGCTTCCTTAGGAGCTGGGATTGTATACAGGTGTCTGCCACAATGCTTGGCTGTTTTTTAGAGCCGAGGTCTTTCTCTTGCTCAAGCTGGTCTTGAGCTCCTGAGCTCAGGCAATCCGCCCGTCTTGGCTTGCCAGAGTGCTAGGATTACAGGCATGAGCGAATTCACCCCACCAATTCCCTCCTTCTTGATGTTATGGAATAATTTCTGTAGAATAGGTCCTAGTTCTTCTTTGTAGGCTTTTAGAATTTGGCTATGAATCCATCTATCCGGTCCCAGGCTTTGTTGAAGTTGTTGCTAGGAGATATTGTTATCACTACTGCAATTTTGCTGCTTATTATTGACCCGATCAGGATTTCTGTTGCTTCCTGATTCAAATATGGGAAAGTTGTATCTTTCTAGGAATTTATCCATTTTCTCAAAGTTTTCTAATTTGTTGGCATAAATGTGTCTGTAGTATTCATGAATATTTTGTATTTCCCTGGTATCAGTTGTAATCTCTCCCTTTTCATCGATGACTGAGCTTAATTGAGTTTTTACTCTTCTTTCCTTCTGGTTAGTAGTCTATCAATTCTGTTTGTTTTCTATGAACCAACATTTTGTTTCATTGATATTTGCATTGTGTTTTTGGTTTCCGTTTCATTTCATTCTGCTCTGACCTTCATTATTTCTTTTCTTCAGCTGGCTTTGGGTTTGGTTTGTTGTTCTTCGTGTAGTCCCTTGAGATGTGACATTAGGGTTGTTAATTTGTGATCATTCTGTCTTCTTGATGAAGGCCGTTAGGCTAGGAATTTCCCTTTAGGACTGCTTTTGCTATATTCCATAGCTTTTGAAAGCTTATGTCTCCTTTGTAACTTTGTTTAAGAAATCTTTTGATTAGTATCTTAGTTTCATCATTGGCCCACGGATCGTTTAGCATTTGATGATTTAATTTCCATGATTTCGTGTAGAATTGAATGTTTCTCTTGGAATTGATTTCTAGTTTTATTCCACTATGTGGTCTGACAACATACTTGGTATGAATTCAGTTTTGTTTTATTTTTTTAATTTCTGAGACTATTTTGTGGTCTAATATATGATAAGTCTTGAAAAAACATCCCTTGTGGTGATGAAAGAATGTATATTCATCAGTTTGGGGGTAGGGTTTTCTTTAAATGTCTGTAGGTTCGTTAGTGCTGGAGTCTCGTTGCAGTCCATACTTTCTTTATTAATTTCCTGTTTGACAGTCTGTCTTCTTCTGTCAGTGGGGTGTTGAAGTCCTAAGCTATTAAGATGATCGTTCTTTATTTCTTTGCTTTGATCTTAGAGAATTTGACTTGTGGATCTAGGAACCCATGTACTAGGTACATATTTAATATTGTTACATCTTCTTGTTAAATTACTTCTTTTAGTATTATATGATCATCTGTGTCTTTTTTTTCATCGTTGTTGATTTAAAGTGTGTTCCATCAGTTATGAGAATGCTGATACCACCTCATATTTTGTTTTCCAGTTGAAAGAAATTTTTTTTCCATCTCTTTACCTTGATTGGAGTCTGTGTTGTTTTTCTGGGTTGGAGGTGTTTCTTGGAGATAGCAGATACTTGGGGTATGGTTTGTTTTTCTTTTTCTTTTCTCTTTCTTTCTTTCTTTCTTTTCTTTCTTTCTTTTTTTAACTTATTATTATTTTTTTAAATCCACACAGCCAGTCTCTCTCTTTTTAAGTGGGACAGTCAGCCTGTTCACAGTGGGTGTGTTACTACTGATATTTGGGATGCTGATCTGTTCGTATATCAGTTGATACCTTATTGTGTTGTTTTCCCTCTTGGGCTGTTATTTGGTAAGAGCTGTGATCTTTACGTTTTGGGTGTTTTTACATTGATTGTTATCGATCGTGCTGCCCATGGATAATACACTTTTGAACATTTTCTGCACTGAAGATCTAGTAGTAACAAATTTCCTTAATGTTTGCTTCTCTAGAGAAGTCTTTGTTTCTCTATTTGGTTTTACAAGATTCAAAATTATTGGCTGGTATTTGTTCTGTTTAAAGAATATTAAAGGCAGTAATCTTTTTGGCCTCTGAAGAGAAGTCTGCTTATGGATTTTCCTTCATAGGTTACTTGTTGCTTTCGTGTTGCAGATTGTAGAACTTTCTCCTTCACGTTGACTTGGCAAGGTTGGTGATTATGTTTTGGAGAAGTCCTTTTTCTGTGAATCTTCCTGTCATCGATGGCCATCTTGGAACTGACTATCTAAATGTCTGCTGCTTAAGCTGGGTATTGTGGCGGGTGCCTGTAGTTCCAGCTACTCAGTAGGCTGAGGCAAGAGAATCGCCTAAGCCCAGGAATTGGAGGTTGCTGTGAGCTGTGATGCCACAGCACTCTACCAAGGGTGATAAAGTGAGACTCTGTCTCTAAAATAAATAAATAAACAAATAAATGGTGATACCAGAGAAGGTCTCCTCAATAATTCCCTTGAATAGGTTTTCTATGTTTTGTCCTTTTTCTTCTTATAATTTTGGGCTACCTATAATTTGTACATTGGCTCATTTAACATAGTCCTATATTTGTCTGAGTGATTATTCATTCCTCTTTATTCTTTTTCCTGCATCTTTGAAAGCCTTGTGTTGTCTATTTTTTAGTGAATTTTTCATATTTTCCATTTATGCCCTGAAATATTTTGGGGGGTTTGATTTTGGTTTTTACTTTCTCTTCAATTTTGACTTGTCATCCATATTCTGAATACCATTTCCGACATTTTGACAATTTCCTTTTGGTTGTGGCCTGTTACTACAGTTCTGTTATGATCTTTTGAGACTACTGAACTGGCTTACATTTTTATGTTGCCAGAATTCTTTTGCTGGTTTCTTCTCATCGGAATCCTCTTCTCTCAGCTCAGGGTTGATAGGTTTGTAGCACACCTGTTCTCCTTCATGGGCCAACCCTCCTACTTAGTAAGAAGGAGAAATTCCTGGATAGCTTATTTATGTTCGACTCTACAGGATTGCCCCAGCAGGAGAGGGGTGAATGCACTGAGAGTCTATAATACAGATGTTCTTCCATGTAATCATCCTGTGGTTGTCACATTACAAGCCATGAATGTTGTATACTCACATTCATTAAAATTAGTGGGTTTCTCCCAAGGCTGCTGTTGAAAGTTTGGGGAGGGGAACGAGGCAAGTCCCTCTCCATGGAGGTGGGTAACATGACCTTGGCTGGCACCTGAAGGTCACAAGACTTTGGTAGGTACCTGGGCAAATTGCAGGTCCAAACCTTGGACCTTGCTTGGTACTGAGTTGGTCTCAGGTCCTTTTTTGGTCACCTGCGTGGTTGTGGGATCTTGGCAGGGACCTTGGAGGGTCATGGGAACTTAGCCAGCACCAGGGCAGGTTGCAGGACCTTGGCAAGTGCCTGGCACTTCAAGGGACTGCAGCTAGTAGGGGGTGGGAGAACTTTCAGGTTCCAGCAGGGATTGTGGAGCCTTGGTGGGTGCCTGTGCAGGGTGCAGGTGTGTAGAGAACATTTAAATAATTTGGCTATCTTTCGTGGTTCCTTGGTGTTATGTGTACTGCAGCCAGGGGTGTGGTGTCTCCTTGGGCCACGGCAGCTGGGCCACCCATGGCTGTCAGGACTAGGGTGACACATAGTGCTCTGCTGGGGAGTCTCAATGGCTAGAGGTCTCCCTTATCCCAGGCCTGACTATGGCATCTGCTGCTGTGCTGCTCAGGTGACAGTAGCAGTACTATTGAGATGATATGATGGTGGCAGCAGACACTGAAGGCTACGGGTCACTGCTATGCTCAGATACCCCAAGAGCCAGCCAGTGGGGTATTGAAGGGTGAGTGGGACCAGTCACAGCGGCATGCATGAGAGTGCCTGATCTACCCTCCCCATCTCTCACCTGGAAGAGGTAATAAGGAGGCGACTGCAGTGGAGCTGGCCCCCATGCGGACTGGGAACTCTGGGACTGAGAGTACAGATGGGCAACTATTGCTGGAACCTCAGACCAGAAGTTGGGGAAATCCACCGTGCCCATTCTCCAGGACATTGCTGCCAGTCTCCAACCAGCTTCTTGATCAGTTTGAAGGCCTGCTGTGGTGGGGAGCCCTCTCGTAGCTCAAGATTTTAGTGTCTGCTGAGGTATTGCAGAGCTCTGGGGATCTCTTCCCCTAATCCTTCACCATGTGTGGACCCTTCCCCCGGGTACCTTGTGATCTTACAGGGCAGATCACCCTTCTCTCCCTGCTTGGGTGTTTCTATTCACTTTTCCAATGATTCACAATGCTATCTCCAAGATGGTCCATATAGGTGAGCCACCACCTGCAGCCTTTGAGCCTCTCTTTGAGAGTGGCAAGGGTAGGGTCTCTTGGCCCCTGTGAAAATCTTCATTTCTGCCAGATACTTGAGGACTCTGATGTATATTTGACCCATGATCACAGGAAGTATGACAATGAGAGATATTATGGGCATTCTACAAAGGATCCAAGGAATGGCATTGAGCTGTATGTTAAAATGTTTAAGTTTTAGAGTCGAAGGAACCTTTAAAAGAATGGTTAAAGAAACAGAGACTTTAGAGACTAAAGACTTCAGAGACTAGAGGACAGAGACTAACAGGTAGGGGGTGGAGAAGGTTCCTTGATATTGTAAAGGCCAGATTGTGAAGCTTAGTCTCTTTAGAGACTAAGACTTTAGAGACTAGAGGACAGAGACTAACAGGTAGGGGATGGAGAAGGTTCCTTGATATTGTAAAGGCCAGATTGTGAAGCTTAGTCTCTTTAGAGACTAAGACTTTAGAGACTAGAGGACAGAGACTAACAGGTAGGGGTTGGAGAAGGTTCC